>OX465248.1:0-120456 GCA_949987775.1 Aproaerema taeniolella
CACAATCACCCTCCAGTCCCGAATGATGCGCGCTACGTCAGGGGTAGCAAACGTTACGTCTACTATGGACCCCCCCTGTCGCCTCACGCATGTATTAACTGAACCCCTGTTTAGCACACAGAGGCCCATCGCTAGTGCCCACTCTTCTAGAGCTCTACCTTTGGATTCGGTGCTGGGGGCACCCCACGCGGTAGATTTGCCATTGAGGTCCCCCATCACCAGCAGCGGATGAGGGAGTAGTCGCCTGATCGCAGCCCCCAAATCCTCCAAGTAGGCCTCAAAAGCCTCGAGAGACCTGTTGGGGGAAAAATACGTTCCCACAACAATCACACCTCTCCACAGGGCCGCGACGTATCCATTCCCTTTTAATTTTTCTACAAGGGGTGGAACGTTTGCACCCGCCGCTATGGTGATAGCCGCTAAGCCAGCTCCATCTCCTATCCAGTTGTCCCGGACAGGAACAAGGTAAGGTTCGGAGGCAACTGCCAGCTCGATTGACCACTGCGCCATACTCTGCAGGAAAAGATCCTGAGAAGCTGGGCAGTGGTTCAAATTCGCTTGGAGGAGGCGATGGGTCGTACCGTCCATTACGAATCAAATACAAATAAGCATCGCCTCCTGCTCCACTGGCACTGCTTGTACAGGAGCTGGTTTTGGGGGGGTGTTGTCTACCGGGGTCCTGATGGTAGACTTTTTACCCTTACCCTTTCCCTTTGATGTGACAGGAGCACAAGCTTTAGACCCCACCACGTGATCCGCCGGACGGTTAGCAGCTGCACACAATCCGCATCGAGCCGATTCCGTGCACGCATCCGCCTTGTGCCCATCCTCACCGCAGCGATAGCACATACCGCTGCGATCAACCGCAGAAGTGCACATTGGCCTAGTGTGGCCGACCTCCAAGCACCTATAGCATCGCATGGGCCTAGGCTCAAGAACCTTTACTTTTGCTGGGACCCATCCGACAAGGAGACGCCCCTCTGCAGCAAGTTTTTTGGCTGCGGCCGCCGGACATTTCACCCAGACGGTACCATCTCCTGACGGGCTCGACCGAATGCTACCAGCCTTCACATCTTCCCTTGCACAGCCCCCCTTTTCAGCGACTGCATCGATGACTTCGACCCTAAGGACGGAATCATCTAGGCCAGAGATGCGCAATTCTGCGCATTTCTTCGGTCGCGTTACTAAGGCAATATCCCCAAGGACCTCCCTCAATTTTGTGGCCAGCGAGTCAGCCTTATCGCCACTCGTTGCACCAGCTACCTCTAGCATTCTGGCACCAGTCACTGTCTTCTTTATTTTAACGTTTGTGATACCCAGGTCCGGGAGCTTGATGCTCGACTTAGCCCGGGATATCACAGACGCGTATGTCTCGCCTTTATCGACCGCTGCGGGCTGCAGGGTCAGAATGACCGCTGTGGAGCGGGGTGGGACCACCTTGATCGATCCACTAGACGTGGACTTTTTGGCCGGTTTATTAGCCCCAGGTTGTTTGGCTGTCGGCTTTCCATTCTCTTTTGCCTTCTTCTTCCTCCCAACAACCCTTGACCACGTCTCTTCTGTGGCTTGTGAGGGAGAAGGAGGCAGCTGCGATTTCGCCGTCTCTGCTGTCGTATTCTTTTTCGGCTTTCGCTTCCTTTTAGGTTTAGTTGGGCCAGCGGAAGAAGAAGCCGTAGTGCCAGGCATATTAGCCGCAGAGTTTTGGCCTGCGCGAGTGACAGCAGGTTGTGCAGCTTTCCTGCTATCCGCTGCCAGTGGCGGGCGGATGCGGGGCTCCGGAAGAAGTCTGCTCTCGAGAGCCTCAAACCGGGCACTGATCATAGTGCCCATTGACCTCATCATATGAGCCGTAAGCTCTTCCAAATTCTGCGGAAGCCGGTTAGTGGCCCGCAGAATTTTTCGACCTGCTGGAGGCGGATGAGGAGGAAAGTCCTCCATATCCACGTCCCCTGGAATGGGTCCTTCCGTCTGTGAAATCCTCTTGTTGGACGGTACTGGGGCAGAAGTAGGCTGAGCTTCCTCCCTCTCGTTCTCAAGAATATTCAGTATCCGCGGCAACGGTGAAACAGGACGAACACAAGTTGCCCGCCTCTCCATGTCTGCCCACAAATCATCGACCTCTTTGCGAAGCTCTGCCATCTCTTGCCGAAGGCACTGGTTTTCGGCCTGAAGCACAGCACATTCCTCTGAGGCCGTACGACATGCTAGCTCGGACAGCAAGTCCCGCACGACATTGGCTGAATCCTTTAGGGCGCGCACAAACGTGCCCTTCAGGTGTTTGGAGTGAGACGCAACCTTGTTAATGGTTGCGACCACTGCCTCAACTTGCCGGCTAATGTCTGCTGCCGTATCCCCTTTGGCATTCTGATTGGTCGCCATAGCAGGTTGCGCTTTTTTCGCAGCTGCTCGAGTCTCGCGCATTTTAGCGGCTTGCTCCATCACTTCTTTTTCGGCCTGAATCTCAAGCTCCTCTCGCTGGAGCTTGAGGAACTGGCTCTTTGCCTTAGCCAGACCTACATACTGCCCAGTAGTAGGCGGCCGGCCTCTTCCCCTTTTGGAGGGCGCTCTTGGAGGCGCATTTTCCATCTCCGAGCTCGAAGACTCCGAAAGACGGAGACTTTGACGCCCACGGCCACGCTTAACAGAGCCAGGACTCCTTCTAGAGCCCGTCTCCCCATCTTCGACCGTCACCAATGAGTCAGCATCGGACGAGCGGCCCGACGCCAGATCCATTGTGACGGATGGTGATTCATCGCGAGATTCGCGATCGCTTGTTTCATTTTCTTTTCCTCCCCTTAACCCCGTTTTTTTGAATTGAGACATCTGGATTGGGATTCCCACGAGTATGGCGGATAAACGGTCCGTCCAGGCGGTGCCCCCTGCACCTGGATAAGGCTATATACTGTGAAGGTCGCCCGGTATTCACAGGGTATTAACGACTTTTCCGTGTCGGGTTTTATAGACATTTCCTTGTCGCAGGCCGGCCAGTTAAGGCAAGCCCTCCGCTCTCGATTAAACACAACATACCCCAGCCACGCCCTGCCGAGGTCGTTGAAGTGCTATTCGAGTCTACGGCCACAGACGAACTGGCGCTCAGTTCGTCCCAAGCAGCACGTTTGTGCCGCTCCCCCCTCCATCACTCGTCCAACGCACCCTCTGTCCAGCAGAGGGGAATACGTGGAGAGCGCTCAGCGCGAGATGGTCTAGCCCAAACGGCCCCATCCGCGTGTCAGGTTATTGGCCATCGGTCAACAAGAGTTCCTAAGAAAAATTGTTAACCGATGCCCAGGGTGCACCGACCCAGACCCATTGCCCATCCCCCGAACGGATTCAAGAGGATTGACAATGGGCTGGGCGCTCGTGGAGGTTACCTGACCTAGCACCCCAACCTAACCTAACCTAACCTAACCTAACCTAACCTAACCTAACCTAACCTAACCTAACCTAACCTAACCTAACCTAACCTAACCTAACCTAACCTAACCTAACCTAACCTAACCTAACCTAACCTAACCTAACCTAACCTAACCTAACCTAACCTAACCTAACCTAACCTAACCTAACCTAACCTAACCTAACCTAACCTAACCTAACCTAACCTAACCTAACCTAACCTAACCTAACCTAACCTAACCTAACCTAACCTAACCTAACCTAACCTAACCTAACCTAACCTAACCTAACCTAACCTAACCTAACCTAACCTAACCTAACCTAACCTAACCTAACCTAACCTAACCTAACCTAACCTAACCTAACCTAACCTAACCTAACCTAACCTAACCTAACCTAACCTAACCTAACCTAACCTAACCTAACCTAACCTAACCTAACCTAACCTAACCTAACCTAACCTAACCTAACCTAACCTAACCTAACCTAACCTAACCTAACCTAACCTAACCTAACCTAACCTAACCTAACCTAACCTAACCTAACCTAACCTAACCTAACCTAACCTAACCTAACCTAACCTAACCTAACCTAACCTAACCTAACCTAACCTAACCTAACCTAACCTAACCTAACCTAACCTAACCTAACCTAACCTAACCTAACCTAACCTAACCTAACCTAACCTAACCTAACCTAACCTAACCTAACCTAACCTAACCTAACCTAACCTAACCTAACCTAACCTAACCTAACCTAACCTAACCTAACCTAACCTAACCTAACCTAACCTAACCTAACCTAACCTAACCTAACCTAACCTAACCTAACCTAACCTAACCTAACCTAACCTAACCTAACCTAACCTAACCTAACCTAACCTAACCTAACCGAGGAATATAATGAAGCCAGGAGAACGTACATTAAAATGGCGGATAGCGCCCAAACACACAGCTGGAAGGATTTCTGCACGACGCAAGACAGGGAAAGCATGTGGGACAAGATCTACCGTGTTATAAGAAGCACAGGGGGAAGACAAGAAGACGTGCTACTAAGAGACACTAACGGCAAAACCCTCTCCCCAGAACAGTCAGCGGAACTTCTTACTAATACATTTTATCCTGAAGACTCAGAAGAAACCGACACACAACACCATGAAAGTATTAGACGACTAACAGAGACTGCAGAAAACTTAAGCTTGACCACAGACGACCCACCTTTCACCATGGCAGAGTTAGATTCTGTGCTGAAAATACAGAATCCGAAGAAAGCCCCAGGTCCAGATGGGTTAACGGCAGATATCTGTACTGCTGCAGTCAGCTGTAACAGGGCGGTGTTTATGGCGATAGCAAATAAATGTCTATCTCTGGCACACTTCCCCACACAGTGGAAGTTAGCACACGTCGTGATCCTCCGGAAACCCGGAAAGGAGGACTATACACATCCAAAGTCCTACAGACCTATAGGGCTATTGCCGGTTCTCGGTAAGTTCGTCGAAAAACTTATGGTAGCCAGGATACAATGGCACATCCTACCCAAAATAAGTACAAGGCAGTATGGGTTTATGCCCCAAAAGAGTACCGAGGACGCGCTCTGCGATCTGATAGACCACATCAGGGAGGAGATCAAACAAAAAAAGATTGTCCTCATGGTCTCTTTGGACATAGAGGGTGCTTTCGATAACGCATGGTGGCCAGCCCTAAAACACCAATTAGCAGAAAAAGGATGCCCCAAAAACCTTTACAAACTAGTGGACTCTTACCTCAGAGACAGAAAGGTCAAGGTAAACTATGCCAGAGCAACAAGTGAGAAGGAAACGACAAAAGGGTGCGTTCAAGGCTCCATCGGAGGCCCAACATTTTGGAACGTCCTATTAGATCCACTCCTCTGCCGGCTAGAACAAAATGAGGTATACTGTCAGGCATTTGCAGACGATGTGGTTATCGTGTTTTCAGGCAGCACCGCGGACGCCCTAGAGCAAGAAGCCAACCCTATACTTGACAAAGTGGTTAAATGGGGGAAACGAAATAAGCTTAACTTCGCGGCACATAAGACCAATGCCATGATACTAACGAAAAAGCTTAAGTACACCAAACCGGAACTGCAAATGGCTGGGAGAAGTCTGGAGTTCGTAGAGGAAATAAAACTCCTTGGTCTCATCATATATAAGAACTTAAACTTTAAGGCGCATATCACATCAACTTGCAAGAAAGCAGCGGACATCTACAAACAACTAGCGTGTGCCGCAAAGGTATCATGGGGACTCAACAAGGAAATTACAAGAACCATATACACAGCAGTCATAGAGCCCATCGTGTTGTATGCTGCAAGTGCCTGGGCTCCGGCAACAGAATTAGAAATGATAAGAGACCCGCTAAACGCGCTGCAGAGGTCATTCGCGTTAAAGATCTGTAAAGCGTACCGCACGGTCTCTCTCACGTCATCATTAGTCCTAGCGGGACTGCTTCCCCTGGACCTTAAGGTGCAGGAGGTGGCAACTCTTTACAGGACAAAAAAGAGACTAGAAACAAAGTATATTCCACCAGGAAAGAAGCTAGAAAACAAAATCAGCTTCTTAGACCAGGCCCACCCATCACAAAACATAGAAATAGAATATGAGCTATTGGAGAGCTTGGACTCCCAAAACCTAGAAGCCCACCATATCACAGGTCCTCAAATCTACACGGACGGCAGCAAAATCGAAGAAAAGGTGGGCGCTGCAGCAACTTGGTGGGAAGAAGGGAGGGAGACGAGACACTCTACTTTCAGTCTACATCCAGCTTGTACTGTCTTCCAGTCAGAACTTTATGCCTTGTACAGGGCGGTACTGATGGCAAAAGATAGTGGAGAAAAAGAAACAAACATAATGAGCGACTCGAGATCTTCGCTCGATCTACTATCAAATCCGAAAGTACAACACCCACTTGCAAAAGTAATTAAGGAAGACATCCGGGAGATCAGGGCAAAAGGAAGAAGTATCAGGTTATTTTGGCTAAGGGCACACGTAGGTACCGCAGGAAATGAGCGAGCCGACGAGCTAGCAAAAAGCGCGGCACTTGGCGAAAAACCCTACAGCTACGATCAGATCCCCATCTCGTACGTTAAAAAGAAAATCAGGGAGGAGTCCATCAAGAGATGGCAAGATAGATACGAGACCTCCAGCACCGGAAAAGTCACAAGGATCCTTCTACCGGAAGTCGGTAAGGCATACCGGATAGTGAGGTCTACATGGTTGACCCACACTCAGGTGCAAGTACTGACGGGACACGGGGGAATAGCCGAGTACCTATTCAGATTTGGACTGAAAGAAAGCCCAGCATGTGAATGCGATCCAGATGTGAGGGAGACGGTCTGGCACGTTCTGTTGGAGTGCCCAAGATTTCAATCAGCGAGGATGGACGCGGAAGCGCGAATTGATAGGAAACTGAGAAAGCTAGATCTTCATGAAGTACTAGATGACGCGAAAGCGAGACCAGTCTTTCTGGAATTTGCTGAATACGCGTTCATCATCGCTGCTAGGAGAAACGGCTCTACGATAGCTGACAAAGATGGAAGATGTGCGATCTCAACAGAGAACCTGGTCCCAAATTCAGCTATTATACCAGACAGTGCTGAAAACCAGGTCCAGGATGCGCCACTACTTCACCACATCTCCATGAGCCAAATTATGGCAATTGCGGAGATGGCGACGCCAGGAATCAGGGTAAAAAGCATTGCTCTGTTTATGGACAGTGATACAGAAAGGCTAGGCATCGGATTCTGCAATGTATCAGCAAGATCCAGAATCACAATTTCTCCGGGCCTAGCCTCTCTAACAAATAAAGACTCGCGGAAAGCCACCATGAAAAAGAGTACCTTCAACGCCCTTCCAGTCAGAGTGATAGAAGGAACCCGCTGCAGAATACTGAGAACCCAAAATAAAACGGTTCTGATATTCAAGCGAGAAGTGAACTCTCCTTACTCCCAAGCTTGTGAATTTCTAATCAAGCTAGGAGAAAATCAAGCTATACAAACCCCACGTAAGATCAGTGTAGATGCTATGGCTATAGAGTATGACAGAGGTACAGTTGCAGACCTAGTGGGATGTCTACAAGCTTCAGCAAAACACGAGGTAGTTGTGTATGAGAACAGAGGGGAGGATCTCAACTTTCTATACCCCTCTGTACACATACATAATGATAGACAAAAACCCGAGAAGTGCTCAGAGCAACAAACATCTCACACTAAGCCGAATGGGTCGGAGAAGCTCCAAATCATGGTGGATAAAGAAAGAGAGGAAAGAAATAAGGGAGACAAAGCACCACTAAAGAGTCCAGATTCGGCAGGCAAACTGAGCTCTCTATTCAAAGCAATATCTACGGCAGTGCAAGGTGTTCCTAGAATACCAAGACAGTTAGTCGCCGGAGAAAGACAGGCCGCTGCGATACGGGAGTTCAATAAATTCAAGTTGCCACCAGAAAAGCCGGCAGACTCAGGGAGAAAAAGAACAAGAGCGGATATGGGCCAAATAACTCCTCCAACAACCAAACCAGCGGAGAGCCCCAGGGATCACTGGATTAATGCCTTCCATGAATTCGTGGGTGTTACAAAGGCGTCAAGGCAGGTGCACCACGAGACCTGTAGGAAGATCATGGAATCCTTCCGTAGAGGAAACACCGGACTCCTCGAAGTACAGCTGAAGGAAGCGGAAGCTGCCATATACAACAACAACACAATGGAAGTCCTCAGAGGTAACCTAAAAGGACCATATATGGCAGCATTCAGTGAATCTGAGGGCTTCGTGCCGCGAGACGAGGAACAAAAGGAAGCCAGAGCACCTTACTTCAAAATAACATCGCAGGACCCCATCGTCGTGGTAGCTAAATGCACGAAAGTGATGCTCGACGACCAAATACTCAAAATGGTAGAAACCATCGAAGGACCTACAGGAACCGAAAAGTCCTCAGAGGCATGGATGGTGCCACAAATTGAATGGATAAATGGGGTCCCAGGGTGCGGCAAGTCAACATGGGTAGTGGCAAACTTCAACGAGGAGGACGACATCATCGCGACAACCACCACCGAGGCAGCTAAAGACCTCAGGGAGAAGCTCGAGAGAAGGTTGGGATCTAAGGCAAACAAGAAGGTCCGAACCATAGCTTCCCTTCTGGTAAATGGTACAAAAGATAAGTGTAAACGCCTTATAATAGATGAGGCACTTATGAACCATTTCGGCTCGTTAGTGATGGCAACACAATTAACGGGAGCGAGCGAGATCGTCCTCGTCGGGGATGTTAACCAGCTGCCCTTCATAGACCGTGGAAACTTATTTGAGATGAGATACCACAGGCCCACTGCTCTTGCAGGTATAACCAGGGAATTGTTGTGCACCTACAGAAATCCCCTAGACGTGGCATATGCCCTGAGTGAAGTTTACGACGGAATCTACTCCGCAAGACCCCAAACAAACTCGCTAAACTTAGTGAGGTACACGGGTTCGAATATTCCACCCAAGAACCCGGGGACACTGTACCTGGTCCACACACAGGTGGAAAAGGAAGACCTATCTAGCCAAGGGTACGGAAGCGGCGAAGGATCTAGAATTCTCACCGTACATGAAGCTCAGGGACTCACATATGACCACGTAGTCATTATAAGACCAAAAAGGGAGAGAACTAAATTGCACGACAGTGTTCAACATGCCGTTGTGGCCGTGTCTCGTCACAGGGAAGATTGCGTCTACTACACAGACGACAGTGGAGACGCAATCGGAAAGTTCATGACGAAGGCAACGGCTGCTTCCTCTCACAATATAATAGAGTATAACTTGAAAATGGCCATGCACCACCGAGACGCAGCGATTGTGGAAATATTGGCGAAAAAGCTAAACGGATAGCTCAGGAAAAGCAGCCGCCTTCGCCAAATATGTCAACAAATAAAACTAAGTAATGTATTACTAACATTAGCATATAAGGCATGCCATTAATATAGAAAAAAAAAAAACAAAAAAAAAAAAAATAAAAAAAAAATTAATAAAAAAAAGGAAAAACCAACAAAAAAAAAAAATTATATATTATTACAGGGATGGACTAGTATTAAGTAGTCATAAGTAACCGTTAAGAAAAGAAAACAAAAACAATCAATCAAATATTAATATAGCTCTAAAAAAGGCACGGACACTCAGTCCGTGGTGTATTATTTAAATTTAAGAAAAAAAAAAAAAAAAAAAAAAAAACCTAACCTAACCTAACCTAACCTAACCTAACCTAACCTAACCTAACCTAACCTAACCTAACCTAACCTAACCTAACCTAACCTAACCTAACCTAACCTAACCTAACCTAACCTAACCTAACCTAACCTAACCTAACCTAACCTAACCTAAAACGAGTATAAAAGAGCAACTGACGAAAAGCTTAAAAGGGCTTTACGACATTATACTCCACCTAAATGAGAGGCTACAAAACCAAAATGCAAACGAGGGATCAACAATACCAAAAAATATTGAAGAACAACTAGAAAAACAGCAGAAAGCTACCGAAAATACAAATAAAAAGCTAGAAGAAATACAAGTTAGGATGGAGGAAATGTCGAATCTACAACAAACCATCAGAGAAGAGATCACGAATACCAACAATCGAACTTACGCGGAAGCACTGGCTGGTAGATCTTCCTCAAAGCTGGAACCTAAGATCAGTCACACAATTATCGTGACTTCTACAAATGAGAATGATACCAGCGAAGATGTACTGGCGGAGATTAGGAAAGTGGTACAGGCTAAGGAGGGGGATCTCCATGTCGATAAAGTGAGAAAAGCTAAAAATAAAAAAGTAGTCATCAGCAGCAGCTCGGAAAAATCAATTAAAAAGATAACTGACAAATTAGAAGGCACCCAACACCTGCAGGCACAAAAGGCCAGTTTTAAGGACCCCTTGGTAATAGTGAGGGATCTTCTTTCATATAATACGGATGAAGATATAACTGGGGCTATAAAGAGACAGAACAGCCACCTCGTGGGGGATATACCTGAGGACGAGTATCGGGTGATAGTGAAATACAGACGTAGAGCCAGAAACCCCCACGAGAATCACGTAGTGCTGCAGGTGTCCCCCCTAGTGCATCGGAGGCTGCTGGACGCCGGAGCCATTTACATAGACCTTCAGAGAAGACAAGTCAGGGATCAATCTCCCTTAATACAATGTACTAAATGCCTTGGTTTTGGCCATGGTAAAAAACTATGTACCCTCTCTGAAGGTCTGTGTAGTCACTGCTCCGGTCCCCATATGCGGTCAGAGTGCCCAGCTTTTACTCTGGGAGAAAAACCGTTATGCAGAAAT
This sequence comes from Aproaerema taeniolella, assembly GCA_949987775.1. NCBI lineage: Eukaryota > Metazoa > Arthropoda > Insecta > Lepidoptera > Gelechiidae > Aproaerema > Aproaerema taeniolella. The sequence continues at coordinate 10,710 of OX465248.1, forward strand.
TGCCACCTAGCAAAATTAGAAATAACGGACCATAACGCTTTTGACCTAGAGTGCCCAATAAAGAAAAGGTGGGATGCTATAGCCCGAACCAGCGTGGCGTATTGCTAAAGTGGTAGTACAGGAACCGAAGTATACAATAATCCAAGCCAATCTTCAACGGAAAAGACTAGCCACATATGAGCTAATGCAGGAAGCCGCGAAAAGAAACATCTGCTGTGCACTAGTGCAAGAACCGTATGTTGGCGCCCAAGGAGAACTCAACCAAAAACAAGGAATGAGATTAATACAAAAACAACGGAATAGACAGGGACCAGTCAAAGCAGCAATTATCATCTTTGACGATAACCTTCAATTACAAGAAGACACTGAACTGACGACAGAAAATATAGCAATTTTAATTATGAAAACCTTAAACTCTGTAATTGTACTGGTCTCTGTCTATTTCGAAGAGGACAAACCACTGACTCCTTATATAGACCACCTACAAAAAATTTTTGACAAATATGATGGCAAACAAATAATCATCGGGGGGGATGTCAACGCATGGAGCACATGGTGGGGCAGCAGATCGGAAAATCATAGAGGTACGGAGCTCTCTGCTTTCTTCGAAGAACTGGATCTACAGATTCTAAATGAAGGAGACGAACCTACATTTGAAACAATAAGGGGAGGGAAAGAATATAAGAGCAGAGTGGATGTCACGGCGTGTAGTATGAACATGCTCCAATCAGTAGATCATTGGATGGTAGACAAGGGAGTCACAAGCTCGGACCACAACGCGGTGACATTCACTTTGACTCTAAAACAGGAAATAAAACAGCTTAGTCGGAGAACAACAAGAAAATACAATACTAAAAAAGCAAATTGGTCGGATTTTCGCAAAGAATTGGCAAAGGAATTAGGAGAGAACGGCTTAGAAAAAGAAAAGATAGACAAAATTAATGATACCAATGAATTAGAGTATATCGTACAAACATACACAAACATAATCACAAAAGTCTGTGACAAACATATTCCGAAGAAAAAACAAAAACAGAATAAAGTGAAACTTACCTGGTGGACCGAAGAGCTGGAAAACCTGAAAAAAGAAATGATTAGAATGAAAAGAAGAATAAGAAACGCAGCAGAAAGTAGAAGAAAGCACGTAGTGGAAGTCTATCTAGAAGCTAAAACAAAATACGAAGAGGAAGCACTAGCAGCACAGATTTTGGGTTGGAAAAACTTCTGTAGTAAGCAAGATAGAGAAAGCATGTGGGACGGGATATATAGAGTTATTAACAGAACACGAAGAGGATACCACGACGAAATGCTAATGAAAAATGAAAAAATACTTACCCCTATGGAGTCCGTCGAACTGCTAGCTGAAACTTTTTACCCGGAGGATACCACTGAAAATGACACAGAAGAACAAAAAGCTGTAAGGAAAGAGGTGGAGGAAGAGGAATGTGTTAAAGCGGATACAATGAACGACGATGATCCTTATTTCACTAAGACAGAAATAAAACATAATATGGACTCATTCAACCCGAAGAAGGCCCCGGGGCCGGACGGATTTACCGCCGACATCTGTTTAGCGGCACTAGCAACTAATATGGACATATATCTAGCCATTGCCAACGGGTGCATGCGATTAAGTTATTTTCCCAAATTATGGAAGATCGCAACAGTAATCGTGCTGAGAAAACCCGGCAAATCTGATTACGCACAGCCAAAATCATACCGTCCTATCGGTCTCCTCTCCATTATGGGAAAACTCCTGGAAAAAATGTTAGTAGCACGGCTAAAATGGCATTTATTGCCAAAAGGTAACAAAAAGCAGTATGGTTTCGTCCCCCAGCGCTGTACGGAGGACGCCCTCTATGATCTGATTTCACATATTCGGAAAAAAATTGCAAATAAGGAAATTATTGCTTTAGTATCATTAGACATAGAGGGTGCCTTCGACAGCGCTTGGTGGCCGGCTATAAAACAGCAGCTGATAGCAAAACACTGTCCAACCAACTTAAAAAAAATGGTCTACAGTTATTTACAGGACAGAAAGGTCAGAGTGGGTTACGCGGGCGAGGAGTGTGAAAAAGAAACTAACAAGGGCTGCGTGCAGGGATCAATAGGGGGTCCCACTTTTTGGAACTTGTTGCTGGATCCATTGCTGGACATGCTGGTGGCCGAAGGTACTTACGTCCAAGCTTTTGCCGATGATGTGGTCCTGGTGTTCTCTGGGCCATCCACAGAAAAAATTCAAATTGAAGCAAATATAGTATTGGAAAAAATTTACAATTGGGGACTTCAAAACAAACTTAAATTTGCAGCAAATAAAACTAATTTAATGATAATTACTAAAAAACTAAAATTTGAAGAACCGAAATTAATAATGGGGGGTACTGAACTACAAAAAGTTGAAGAAATTAAAATCTTAGGATTAATAATAGACAGTAAATTGACTTTCAATAATCACGTTACTCAAGTATGCAAGAAAGCAATAAATATTTACAAACAACTGGCACGAACAGCGAAAATCTCTTGGGGCTTAAGCCCGGAGATCATCAGGACTATATACGTGGCTGTCATCGAACCTATAATTATGTACGCATCCAGTGTATGGGCTCCAGCATCAATGAAACTCAACATCAGAAAAGAACTAGACACAGTTCAAAGGGGATTCGCCCGGAAACTGTGCCGATCATATAGAACGGTGTCCCTGAACGCAGCCTTGTTACTGACGGGGCTCTTACCGTTGGACATAAGAGTAAGAGAGGCGGCTTCACTGTACCGCGCAAAACGTGGTGAGAGATTGGGTGATCTGCCAACAGATCGAGAAATGGAAAGAAGGGTATCATACCTAGAGGCTTCCCATCCCTCTAAGCAAATAGATATAACATACGAGTGCCTAAATCCGGAAACTGACCTAAGAAATGAAAAAGACGTCCTTTATATATATACAGACGGCAGTAAGCTGCAAGGAAAAGTTGGAGCGGCGGTTACCTGTTGGAAAAACGGAGAAGAAGTAAAAGCGGCGAAGCTCAAATTGGAACCGTATTGTACGGTATTCCAGGCCGAACTGATCGCCCTTCAAAAAGCAATCGAAATAGCAGAATCTAGTACCACCTCAAAAGTTACCATCCTAAGTGACTCAAGATCTGCATTGGATCTTATCAAAAACCCCAAAACATTTCACCCTATAGCTTACAAAATAAGAAACAAACTTGGAGCAATAAAAGAAAGAGGCATAAACGTAGTACTCTATTGGGTGAAAGCACATGTAGGAGTAGATGGTAACGAGAGGGCAGACCAACTAGCTAAGGACGCCGCTCTCCATATAAAGAGAAAAGCAGATTATGAATATGTACCCGTTTCACATGCGAAAATATTAATTAGGACCAATTCTATAGAAGAGTGGCAAAAGCGTTATTACGAAGGCGACACAGGGGAAACAACGAAATTATTCTTACCAGACGTACGAAACGCATACAAAATTATCAAAAAAATTAACTTGAATCCAGTACTAGTACAAGTTTTAACAGGACACGGTGGCTTCTCCTTCTACCTTCACAAATTTAAATGTAAGGACAATCCCGCGTGTATCTGCGACCCTCTGACAGAAGAGAGCATTACGCATCTCATCACAGAGTGCCCAAAATATGGCAAAAGCAGAGTAGATCTGGAGCAAAAATTCAATTTAAATATAAATAAAAACACTTTATATGAGTGGATATGCCATAAAAAAGCACGATGCGATTTTTTAGAGTTCTGTCAGAGAATCGCAGAAGAAGCTATAAAAAGAAACAAAACAAAATAGTATAAGAAATTTATGTACATTTTATATATTTAATATATACAAATGGCATATATATTTAAATAGTATAAAAAAAAACGAGAAGAATAACTAACAAAAAAAAATAATAATAATAATAATAATAAAAAAAAAAAAATAAAAAAAAAAAATAAAAAAAAATGTGACATGAAATATTTGAATATATTTACATCACATCACAAAAAAATAATAATAATAATAATATTAATAATATATAGTTTAAGTGACAATAACATATGGAAACCTGTTTTAAAATACAAAATATAATAAAAAAGTAGTTATAAGACGTGAGGGTGGCAGGAGAACCCGCCAAAAGAATAAAATATCATACTATAAAATAACAACATTTATAACAAAAGCATCGACGTCTGTTGATGGAAAAAACTTATTTATATAAAAAAAAAAAAAAAAAAAAAAAAAAAAAAAAAAAACCTAACCTAACCTAACCTAACCTAACCTAACCTAACCTAACCTAACCTAACCTAACCTAACCTAACCTAACCTAACCTAACCTAACCTAACCTAACCTAACCTAACCTAACCTAACCTAACCTAACCTAACCTAACCTAACCTAACCTAACCTAACCTAACCTAACCAACATTTTTTGGAGTATTCCTGAAATTCAAAATCCTGAATGGTTCTAAATAGCGCCGGTTATCTTCCTGTAATACTTTCGGCTTTCCACTACATACAAAAATTTTAAGTTTTCATACAAAAACTTTAAAAAATTACACTTTTTTCAAAATTGCCAACAGTTTTTGTACTCACCGGTATCTCGTTTTCCGCATTGGGGTGTTGAGCGCGACGAGCCGAATCCGGCGACACGTCGCTTGCCCGCCTAGCGCGATTAAAAACGTAAAAAATCGCCCTCCCACCCACCCATTGGTTATCACTTAGGTAGGCCCGGACTACAAAACAGGAATTTTTTGCCGAAAATTTGTTTTATTTTTATTTTATAATTATATTGTTTTGTTTTGATTTTTGAGAGTGTCTTTTTGGGCACGTTATTATAATAAGTGAGACCGTTATTGACTGAGTCAGCGACTCAAATTTAATTTTATTTTAATGTTTACTTGGTTTATACTTGCAATATAAACCCTTTTTTAAATAATTTTATAGACTTTCGACAAACGACACCTCCAATATGTTTGGATACAGAACGCCAAAAATAAGCAATGATGGAAAGTCACCAGTGACACTCAAGAACAAGGACTCTGTTCCTCTTAATGTGAGACGCAGTATCGGAGAATGGGAAGCCGCTAACAATGACTCCCTCTCTTCAAAAGATTTGACAACGCAGGCTGGTCCTGCTAAAGCACAGACTGCATCGTCTCAAGAAAGTAGGTCACGCCGAGTTTCCACGGAGAACACATTTAGCCCTCCAAAGAAACAATACGCCGATCGGCTGATAGAAGCAAAGGCATGCATAACCAAGGGAAAACTTAACCTAAACGCTTCCCGTAACATTAAAACTGACATTAAGAGCGCTGTCACCGAAGCACTTGAACGGCTCTACCAACTGGTAAAAGAAGCGGAAATGGCTCTTAAGTCAAAAAAACCGCACGATGACAAGGATAAAACTAAGACAAGAAAGGTAGAGACAACAAACACACTCTCTGACTCAACGTACACGGTTAGCAATAACGATCCAAACTTAATCAAACAAATTAAGGAGCACAAAAAGCTATTGATAGAGAATAGTAAGATGATGGGAGAACTAAAACTAACAATTGAAATGCAGAAAGAAAGTATTGAGCGAGTGGCCACATATGCGAGCGTGACTGCTACCCAAAACAGTAAACCTTTGCAACGAAACACGCTGCATTCGGTTGTAGTCACCTCGAAGGACGAGACAGAAACAGGAGAAGAAGTGTTGGACAAAGTGAGGAAAGCAGTTGATGCAAAAGAAGGCTGGATAAACGTCGAAAGAGTGAGAAAGGCAAAAGACAGGAAAATTATAATAGGCTTTGGTACAAGAGAAGAAAGAAATAAAGCTAAGGAAAGGCTGGAAAAGAAAGGACACAACCTCAATGTCGAGGAAGTGAAAAACAAGGACCCACTCTTGGTCCTGAGAAATGTTCTACAGGTCAATACCGACGAGGACGTTCTCAGGGCAATGAGGAACCAAAACCAGGGGGTCTTTCATGGCCTCGACAAGGAGGAAGATCGGCTAGAGATCAAATACAGGAGGAAAACAAGAAACCCTCACACAAATCACATAGTGATGAGTGTTTCGCCTACCATCTGGCGCAGGGTGACCGAAATCGGCAAAGTCCGCATTGATCTTCAAACTGTAGCAGCTGAGGACCAGTCTCCACTGATCCAGTGCACTCGCTGCTTGGAATACGGTCACGGCAGGCGGTTTTGCAAGGAACCGGCTGACCTATGCAGCCACTGTGGTGGTCCTCACTTGAAAACCGAATGTGCCGACTTTCTCGCGAATGATCCACCAGCATGTAGAAATTGTACAAAGGCCAATCTGGGTCAAACAGAGCACAATACTTTTAGTCAGGACTGCCCAACTCGCAAAAAGTGGGACAAGTTAGCCCGGTCGACTGTGGCTTATTGCTGAAGTTAAGGGCACCCAAAATCAAAATAAGCTTTACAAAATGATTCAAGCAAACCTCCAACGCAAAAAGCTAGCAACCAACGAACTAATGATGGAAGCAAAGAAGCGTGGGGTCGCGGTTGCACTTCTCCAGGAACCTTATCTGGGATCTGAAAAAACCATGAAGTGTCCAAAAGGCGTAAGGCTCTATCAAAACGCGAATGTAGGAGTGGGGCCTGTAAAAGCGGCGATTGCCGTATTTGATCATGACCTAAACATTATACAGTACCCGAAACTCACTACAAATAACATCTGTGTAGTGGGGATCCAAACATGTGCGTGGGAAATAACTCTCGTCTCCATTTACCTGGAAAACTCTGAGAGTAACCAGCCCATTGGACCGGATTTGGAACACATCGCAAAGATAGATCGAGAGATAGGTTCAAGGAGATGGGTCGTTGGAGGCGACGCGAATGCAAAGAGCACCTGGTGGGGCAGTCCCACAAATGACCACAGGGGCGAAGAAATGTTGGGAGCGCTCCATGAGCTAAATCTCAACATATTAAACAGAGGGAAAATTCCGACCTTCGACACCATCCGAGGGGGCAAAAGGTATCAGAGTTATGTCGACGTAACAGCCTGTTCGAATGATATGCTTGGTCTAATTGAAGATTGGAGGGTAGACGAGAACCTCACGAGCTCGGACCACAACGGCATAGTATTTAACATTCAGCTCAAAAAATCAAAAGGAATCAAAATATACAGAACTACAAGGTTATACAATACCAAGAAAGCTAACTGGGCAAAATTTCGTGAGAAACTAAACCAGTTGTTGCTAGAAAATAAAATCACTTATACAGAAATAGAAAAAATTAATACCAAGGAACAAATTGACACAACAACCAATAAACTAACAGAATTAATAAAAGAAGCTTGTGCAATATCTATGCCACTGAAAAAATCTAGAGAAGAACTTAACTTGCCGTGGTGGTCCGAGAAACTCGCTGAGATGAAGAAGGAGACTGCAACCGCGAAGCGAAGAATCAGATGCGCAGCCCCAGTTCGGAGGTCGAGGGTCGTTGAAGAGTACCTGAAACAAAAAGAAAAGTATGAGATAGAAGCAGCTAATGCCCAGACTGAAAGTTGGAAGGAGTTTTGTTGCAGACAGGACAAAGAAGGCGTCTGGGAGGGAATTTATAGGGTGATTGGAAGGACTGCACAAAGGAAAGAAGATTTGCCGTTGGAGAAAGAAGGAGTAGTCCTGGATGCGGGGGGTTCCGTTAAATTATTAGCGGAGACCTTCTATCCGGAAGACCTCACAGCCAGCGACAATGATCATCACCGTCGAATTAGGGACAAAGCCGGAGAAGTTAATGTTGGGGACCAAAATGATCTTTGCGACCCACCTTTTACTATGGCTGAACTAAAAGAGGCAAGCATGTCCTTCAACCCCAAAAAAGCCCCCGGTGCAGACGGTCTAACAGCAGATATATGCTGTCACGCCATAAGAGATGACCCCAGCTGGTTCCTGATGCTCCTGAATAAGTGTCTTGAGTATTGTTACTTCCCACAGGCCTGGAAGAAGGCGACAGTCATAATACTAAGGAAAACAGGAAAGGACAGTTACACCACTCCTAAATCTTACAGACCGATAGGTCTTCTCCCGATTTTGGGAAAGATCTATGAAAAAATGATAGTAGCCCGCCTCAAATTTCACTTACTGCAAAAAATTAGTACTCACCAGTACGGATTCATGCCCCAGAGGAGTACCGAGGACTCCCTCTATAATCTGATGAAGCATGTTCAAAGAAAACTGGAAGAAAAGAAAATAATAACGTTAGTATCGTTAGACATAGAGGGAGCCTTCGACAGCGCCTGGTGGCCAGCCATAAGAGTCCGACTGGCAGAGGAAAAATGCCCATTGAATTTGAGGAGGGTTATGGACAGTTACCTTAGTAACAGAGGGGTGGTTGTCAGATATGCCGGGGAGGAATACTCTAAGGGCACAAATAAAGGCTGCGTCCAGGGCTCCATAGGAGGCCCAATTCTGTGGAACCTTCTGTTGGACCCACTTTTGAAGGGCCTTCAAAACAGCGGCGAGTACTGTCAGGCATTCGCCGATGATGTTGTTATGGTTTTTGAAGGCGAAACGGCACACGAGGTGGAAGGGCGTGCCAATGCCGCTCTTGAACGTGTCCGAGCGTGGGGTGTCGAAAATAAGCTTAAGTTTGCTCCGCATAAAACAAACGCGATGATAATCACGAGGAAACTCAAATTCGACACCCCCCGTTTGGTCATGGATGGGATCGACATTGGCATGTCTAAGGAAATTAAGTTATTGGGCGTAACAATCGACCATAAACTTACTTTTGACTCCCATGTATCAAACGTGTGCAGAAAAGCAGTCGCCGTGTACAAGCAGCTATCGAAAGCAGCCAGAGTCAGCTGGGGCCTTAACCCAGAAGTCATAAAAATAATATACGTGGCAACCATAGAGCCTATAATACTGTATGCCGCCAGTGCTTGGGCACCGGCTGCAAATAAACTGATGACCATCCGGCATCTAGAAGCGGTCCAGCGAGGCATCGCACAGAAACTGTGTAAAGCTTACCGCACCGTATCTTTGAACTCAGCACTGGTGCTGGCTGGAATACTTCCCCTAGACCTGCGAGTCCGCGAGGCTGCCTCATTATATGAAGCCAAAAGGGGAGTACCCCAGCCGGCACTGGGGGACTGCGTGGTTGAGCGGATGGCTCAGGCAACTCACGCCCCGCACCCAGCCACGCGTATGGATCTGAAAATCGTTAGCCTGGTAGACCAAGAACAAGTAAATAACAACAGCAACTTTGAAATTCGCATATTTACTGATGGGAGCAGGATTGAGGGAAAGGTTGGAGCTGCCTTGTCCTTATGGAACGGTGAGGCCGAGATCGAATCCCTCAAACTTGCTCTATCTAGCTACTGCACAGTCTACCAGGCTGAGCTGCTGGCGATATGCAGGGCTACAAAGAGGATATTGGATCACACCGCTGCTAGCTTCGGTATATACAGTGATTCAATGGCAGCTCTCCAAACGGTGACAAACCAAAATTGCCTCCACCCCTTAGCAGTTAAAGCAAGAGATAATTTGAAACTCATATCTCTCCAGAATAAAGCTGTCACTCTTTTCTGGATAAAGGCGCACGTAGGGCTGGAGGGCAATGAAAGAGCCGACCATCTGGCAAAGGAGGCTGCGCTGAAACTAAAAAAGAAACCGGACTATGATGTGTGCCCGGTTTCATTCGTCAAGCGAAGCATACGTATGGCAACGCTTGACGAATGGAACCGCAGATATCAGAGTGGCGGGACTGCAGCGATAACCAAACTATTTTTCCCTGACGCAGTGGTGGGGTACAGTATTATTAGAAAACTAAAAATTAACTCCACTTTAACACAAGTAATGACTGGACACGGTGGGTTCTCTGCATACTTAAACCGCTTCAAGTGTAAGGAGAACCCATCGTGCATCTGTACGCCAGGAGTCGCCGAAACGGTTCCACACATACTCTTCGAATGTCCTGTTTATGCTGTGGAGCGCTTTAACATCGAAATTGAAATAGACACAAAAGTAACATCTGACACCGTAAAAGACATAATGGAAAGTAAAAACAGAGTCAAATTTTCGGAATACTGCATCAAAATTGCCGATATTGTTATTAAACGTAATAAAACCAGGGGATAGGAAAATATGCTGTCGTAATATAGTGTTAATATATTAATAGATAAGCATAGCATTGTTGACTTTTAGGAATTTAAGTTGGTATTGTAATGTAAAAATAACATTCTGTGTCTGGAATAACAATAAAGATGACCTTAAGTAGGATAGATCGTAAAGTAAGAATGTAAATGTCCCACCCGCTATCAATGCAAGAAAAGGTTAAAATAGAAGGCTCCCGACAAAACCCGGAGCCTTCGAGCCGCCCAATAAATCAAGAATAAAATAATAATAAAATGCAATGTCGAAAACCGTGTACTGAATGAAAAAGACTCTGCCCTGTGGTAGAGGAAAACAGAGAAAAAAAAAAAAAAAAAAAAAAAAAAAAAAAAAAACCTAACCTAACCTAACCTAACCTAACCTCGCCAAAGCTTACCGCACCGTCTCGTTCGAGTCAGCAGTGACGATTGCGCGGCTCCTACCTATCGACATGAGGGCGCGTGAGGCGGCCGAGTAATATACGGTGAAGCGAGGAAAACCCCTGCCCGAGGCGCTGGATAGAAGACTGGAGTTTCGAACTCCATTCTTCCGACTTCCCCATCCAGCCCTCCGGCCGGAGGTACGCTATACCATTTTGGACCGCCTCGAAGACGCAATGCCGGAGTCGAAACCGACTGCTCCTGTCAGTATATACACCGACGGGAGCAAGATCGAGGGAAAGGTAGGATGCGCATTCACTTGCTGGCAAGACGGTCGTGAAGTGTTGAGCAAAAAATTTCGACTGGAACCGTTCTGCACCGTGTACCAGTCGGAGCTGCTCGCACTTCGCCAAGCGGTTAGGCTTACGGTGGAGGATCCTCGCTACAGGGAGTGCGACATCTTGAGCGACTCACGCTCCTCCCTGGATGCGATAGCGAACCCGCGGTCCACGAACCCCTTGGTGAACGAGATTAGGTCGAGTCTGTCGCGGGCAGCCGAGAAAGGCAGCGTCGTGAACTTGTGGTGGGTGCGCGCTCACGTCGGCACGGCCGGGAACGAGCGCGCGGACGAACTCGCCAAAGACGCTGCCCTCCGTAAGAAAACGGCTGCGGATTACGACAGATTCCCTCTCTCGTACGCCAAACGGGTGATACGCCAACGAACCTTGGACGCCTGGCAAGAGGAGTATTCCCAGTCCGGGAAGGGCCGCATTACCAAGCTGTTCTTCCCGGACATACGCCTGGCGTTCCGAGTGATAGGGAATGTTGGCGTATCCTACTGGAAAACCCAAGCGTGGACGGGCCATGGCGGGAACGCCTCGTACCTTCACCGTTTCAAATGCTGCGACGATCCCAGGTGCATATGCTCCCCAGACGCGGCGCAGACGATCGAGCACGTCCTGAACGAATGCCCAGCTTACGGGACGCAGAGGTTGAAGCTCGAATTCGAGGTCGACGCCAATATCTCGACCTCGACCTGGAGCTCCCTCTTAGCGGGCAAGAAGTCAGGACCGAAATTCGCCGATTTCTGCGTCAGCGTGATGAAGGCAGTGGCGCACACCAACAAGGCAAACGCTCGGCCGCCCTAGTAGGGTGGGGTGATAAATATAAATAGAATTATAGTTTTTGGGTGCCAAAATTAAGAATTTTATAATAATGACAAATCTTAGTAATTTATTGAAATAGCAATGATGGTATTGTACAGAATATTAATTCGATCTGAAATTTTAATTTAATTTAATTTAACTTTTAATTCAATTATATAAATTAAATGAGCTTTATGACAATATAACTTTATTTTTATTTTTTTTATTTTTTATTTTATAATTATCAATTTTTAATTATTAATAACAACAAATGAGAATTATTATGACAATATAACTATATTTTAATGACGTATTATGTTTAGAATCCATGTGTTGACGAATAAATGAATTAATCTTATTTTATTTTAAGGCTAAGAATTTTAAAGGACAAATATTTTTATGACATAGAAAGGAATAGTGTAAATACCTAAATATAAATTTATTCAAGAACCCCGAAATATAATATCGGGGGAATCAGACCGAAATTGTTTAAAAAAAAAAAAAAAAAAAAAACCTAACCTAACCTAACCTAACCTAACCTAACCTAACCTAACCTAACCTAACCTAACCTAACCTAACCTAACCTAACCTAACCTAACCTAACCTAACCTAACCTAACCTAACCTAACCTAACCTAACCTAACCTAACCTAACCTAACCTAACCTAACCTAACCTAACCTAACCAAACATCTCACACTAAGCCGAATGGGTCGGAGAAGCTCCAAATCATGGTGGATAAAGAAAGAGAGGAAAGAAATAAGGGAGACAAAGCACCACTAAAGAGTCCAGATTCGGCAGGCAAACTGAGCTCTCTATTCAAAGCAATATCTACGGCAGTGCAAGGTGTTCCTAGAATACCAAGACAGTTAGTCGCCGGAGAAAGACAGGCCGCTGCGATACGGGAGTTCAATAAATTCAAGTTGCCACCAGAAAAGCCGGCAGACTCAGGGAGAAAAAGAACAAGAGCGGATATGGGCCAAATAACTCCTCCAACAACCAAACCAGCGGAGAGCCCCAGGGATCACTGGATTAATGCCTTCCATGAATTCGTGGGTGTTACAAAGGCGTCAAGGCAGGTGCACCACGAGACCTGTAGGAAGATCATGGAATCCTTCCGTAGAGGAAACACCGGACTCCTCGAAGTACAGCTGAAGGAAGCGGAAGCTGCCATATACAACAACAACACAATGGAAGTCCTCAGAGGTAACCTAAAAGGACCATATATGGCAGCATTCAGTGAATCTGAGGGCTTCGTGCCGCGAGACGAGGAACAAAAGGAAGCCAGAGCACCTTACTTCAAAATAACATCGCAGGACCCCATCGTCGTGGTAGCTAAATGCACGAAAGTGATGCTCGACGACCAAATACTCAAAATGGTAGAAACCATCGAAGGACCTACAGGAACCGAAAAGTCCTCAGAGGCATGGATGGTGCCACAAATTGAATGGATAAATGGGGTCCCAGGGTGCGGCAAGTCAACATGGGTAGTGGCAAACTTCAACGAGGAGGACGACATCATCGCGACAACCACCACCGAGGCAGCTAAAGACCTCAGGGAGAAGCTCGAGAGAAGGTTGGGATCTAAGGCAAACAAGAAGGTCCGAACCATAGCTTCCCTTCTGGTAAATGGTACAAAAGATAAGTGTAAACGCCTTATAATAGATGAGGCACTTATGAACCAATTCGGCTCGTTAGTGATGGCAACACAATTAACGGGAGCGAGCGAGATCGTCCTCGTCGGGGATGTTAACCAGCTGCCCTTCATAGACCGTGGAAACTTATTTGAGATGAGATACCACAGGCCCACTGCTCTTGCAGGTATAACCAGGGAATTGTTGTGCACCTACAGAAATCCCCTAGACGTGGCATATGCCCTGAGTGAAGTTTACGACGGAATCTACTCCGCAAGACCCCAAACAAACTCGCTAAACTTAGTGAGGTACACGGGTTCGAATATTCCACCCAAGAACCCGGGGACACTGTACCTGGTCCACACACAGGTGGAAAAGGAAGACCTATCTAGCCAAGGGTACGGAAGCGGCGAAGGATCTAGAATTCTCACCGTACATGAAGCTCAGGGACTCACATATGACCACGTAGTCATTATAAGACCAAAAAGGGAGAGAACTAAATTGCACGACAGTGTTCAACATGCCGTTGTGGCCGTGTCTCGTCACAGGGAAGATTGCGTCTACTACACAGACGACAGTGGAGACGCAATCGGAAAGTTCATGACGAAGGCAACGGCTGCTTCCTCTCACAATATAATAGAGTATAACTTGAAAATGGCCATGCACCACCGAGACGCAGCGATTGTGGAAATATTGGCGAAAAAGCTAAACGGATAGCTCAGGAAAAGCAGCCGCCTTCGCCAAATATGTCAACAAATAAAACTAAGTAATGTATTACTAACATTAGCATATAAGGCATGCCATTAATATAGAAAAAAAAAAAACAAAAAAAAAAAAAATAAAAAAAAAAATAATAAAAAAAAGGAAAAACCAACAAAAAAAAAAATTATATATTATTACAGGGATGGACTAGTATTAAGTAGTCATAAGTAACCGTTAAGAAAAGAAAACAAAAACAATCAATCAAATATTAATATAGCTCTAAAAAAGGCACGGACACTCAGTCCGTGGTGTATTATTTAAATTTAAGAAAAAAAAAAAAAAAAAAAAAAACCTAACCTAACCTAACCTAACCTAACCTAACCTAACCTAACCTAACCTAACCTAACCTAACCTAACCTAACCTAACCTAACCTAACCTAACCTAATAATAAAAAAATATATATATTATAAATAAATAACTAAAGGCTGTAAAATGAGTGAATGTATTTAAATGATATACTATAAAAATATTATTGATATATTGATATGAATTTATTAATAATGATTTTATTTCACAGAGGAAAAAAAAAAAAAAGAAAAGATTTTTTTTTAACTATTGAATAAATTTGTTTATTTTTTATAGAGCGAACAAAGCATGATATTATCATATTAATTCAAAGGTAGAAAAAAAAAAAAAACAGAAATAAACTTACCGTAATAATTTGATTTGTTAAAACCGCTGCAAAATAAACAGTAGCGATAACATAATGCTAGAAAAAAAAAAAAAAAAAAACCTTACCTAACCTAACCAGTTACGCCCCGTCCGCGGTCCGAAACGCATCAAAACACGTGTCGCTCTATACAAAAAATTCGAAAAAAGTGGTAAATAGTGCTCGTATCTGGACGTGTTTGGTGTTATTTTAAAGGGAAAGTGAAACCCTAAGTGAATTTTAAAAAATTGTGAAGCGGATTGCAGTGACAACAAAGATATAGCTGAAAAACAGGTTTTTTAGAGGTTATGTTTTAAAAAACTAAACTTTGGAGGCGTGCGCTGCCTGTTTTAGATCGGTACCCCCTCTTTTTTATATTACCAAAAGAAGTGTTCTTATAAGGACTATCTTCTATGAAATTTTCGCGAAAATTGCATCGTGCGTTTTCAAGAAATTCAAGAAAAACAAAAAACCACGTGTCGCTGAAAACACGAAGGAGTGTTACCAGGCTGTTGAAAATTGCACCACTGTTACTGTAACATCTGGAAAGGCTAATTACGCAAGTAGAAAAATTTTATCATTGGTGGTTGATTTTCTATAGACTTTTAAAAATTCATTTTTCACACCTTAATAACTCCGTAACGATTGAAGATTTTCAAGAAAATCAACTGCAGTAATTTGCGCGCTACCATTATTATTAGATATTTTAAGATTTTAGATTTTTACATTTTTCACTCTTTTAATTATATTTAAAATTGTCAAAAAAAATTATTTTTTAAATTTTTTGTATTAAAATTTACTTTTTATTTAATTTTAAGTTATAAGTTGTTAGATATAAGAGTTTTTCTAATTTACAAATTTTTTGCAAAATTTTATAAGTTGTGGTTCCAAAGTTATAGATTTTTTAGTGTTTTTTTGCTCATAATTCATTAATTAATAGAAAATATTTATTTTTGGCTTCATAGTCTGTTCTAAAACACCATTTGAAACTTGATTAAGCCCAAATTCGGGCCTTCTAACGTTTAAATTGCCGATTTTTGGTTTTCAAGCCGTTTTGGTTTAAAAACTCTGAAATTTCAAAAATTTATTTCTCCGGAACCGTAGCACTTAGAAATTTTCTGTTTTCATAGTTGTTTAGTGCGTAAATTAAAGTATTTATTCTATAAGGTTTTAAGTCTCTATCTAATAAAAAGTTTTCTGGGCTTAAAACCACTCCCAAAAGATAGTCCTAGTGAAGACGATTACAACAGTGAAATTCCCGAGTCTCTACGACGTCTGGTTGCTGAGATATCAGCTGTCAAACTTACTTTTTGACAGCTGGGCGGCCATTTTGGATTACTTTGGACCGCCATAACTCTTGAACGGGGAGACTTAAGAATTTTCTGTTTTCGATTCCTCCATCAGGAGCTTGTACTTTTTCTGTCCCCCCCACTTCTAAGGGGATACGAGCAAAAATTTTTCGACTTATTGGGAGTGGTCTTGGGAGATAGCCACGGTCCTCCCGATTCAAACGAGCCGACTCTCAGACCTGTGCGACTTTCAGAACGGGAGATATAGCCTGTCAAAGTTGAACTTTGACAGTTCGGCCGCCATCTTGGAAAATTTTGATCATCGATATCTCCTTAACGGAGGGTCGCAGAGGGCTGCGGTTTTCAATTTAGTACTTAGTTTAATTAGTTTTAGGCGACCAGGATCCTTTCGGAATCATACGGACGGTTTTAAAAACTTTTTCAAACCGAAATTTTTTGGACTCGGATTGTGGTGCAAACCAACTCATCGGCTTTGTCTCGCCGAGCGCTTTCCAAAGAGCCAGCACATCCAATACTTTTGATCAACGGTTTTGGAGTTGTAGGCTTTAAGCCGTTTTCAAGCCGGATTTTTGAAGCCTTGTAGCTCCGGAACTACTCGAGATAGGTATAGGGTGTTTGGGCTTTTTGAAAAGGGCACAACAAGTTCTACCCTTTGGGTGCTATAAATTAGCTCTATATAGAGTTCTGAAGAAGTTCACTCGTCATAGCCCCAAATTTGACAATTTATAAAAAAACTATTTTACGCAGTGGTTCCTATTGACCGACTGTTTCCCGTCTTGGGAGCAAAAATTTTTCTCTAGCTAGAGTTTGACAAATAATTTTAAAATTATTCAAAAGTTTTTGCGACTATTTTGTGCTATCGACCATCGTATCTGAGGCATTAGCCGACTCACTCTACATAAGGTAGAGCTGGAAAATTTTGACGGAGTCTGTGACTCTTTTCTAGGTTTAGTACAATTTACACGACTTTATACAACTTTTACAAGTCTATAGCAATAAGTATCTCGACTCTACCTCTAACATAATGTTCGGAATGAGGACCCCCCCTAAAACATCACAAAATAGCGAATCAGCAAAAAAGCCATCCCCCAAAACACAGACTTTAGCCTCAAATGTCAGGCGCAGTATCGGTCATTGGGAGGCCGCAGGCACTACTCCGCTCACTAGCAAGTCGGAGAGCGAGACGATCCCTAAAACAGCAGCACAGCATGGCATACAACCAACGCCGGAGCCCATCACCTTCTCCGAACCGGCTTATCCGGACTATACAGCCGAGGCCCGTGCCTGCCTAAACAAGGCAAAGCTCCACTTGAGTAATTCAAGAAACCTCAAGACAGATATAAAAACCGGCGTGACAGAGGCAATTAACCGTCTCTACGAAATAGTAAAGGAGCTAGCAAAGGAGTCAAAAAAGGGGAAGGTTACAAATTCTGACAGTAAACCTACTAAAAAAGTAGAGAGCAAAGGGAAGGAGCAAGAAGGAAATAAAATTTTGGACAAAATAGAGGAACATTCGAAATTGATCAAGGAAAGCAACAGAAGGATGGAAGAACTAAAATTAAAAATTGAACAGCACAAAGAAGTTATGGAAGCAAAAACCTGCGCTAGCGTCACCGCTGACCAAACCACCAGGAAAAGCCCCAAAGAAAGTGTACTGCACTCCGTGGTCATTACCTCCAGAAATGAGACCGACTCAGGTGAACAAGTTCTCGCTAAAGTAAGGGAGATCGTGGATGCCAAAGAAGGTTGGATTGAAGTAGAGAGGGTCAGAAAAGCGAAAGACAGGAAAATAATTATGAGTTGCAAGACAAAAGAAGAAAGAGAGAAAGTTAAAAATAGAATAAAGGAGAGTGGAAACCTGATGGTAGAAGAGATGAAAAATAAAGACCCGCTCCTGATGCTAAGAGATGTCCTCACTATAAATTCTGATGAGGACGTACTCAAGGCACTAAGAAATCAAAATCGTAGAGTCTTTCAGGATCTCGCAGGTGCAGACGACAGAGTGCAGATCAAATATAGCCGTAGAGCACGTAATCAGCATACACGCCATATTGTAGTTTCTACCTCCCCTACTATATGGAAGCGAATTCTGGAGACCGGAAATGTCCACATCGACCTACAATCGATTAAAGTGTCGGACCAATCACCGCTTGTCCAGTGTTCCCGCTGTCTTGGCTATGGACACACTAAGAGGTTCTGCAAGGAGGCAGCTGACCTCTGCAGTCATTGTGGCGGTCCTCATCTGAGGACTGAGTGTGCTGACTGGATGGTGGGTGATAAGCCTTCTTGCAGAAACTGTTGCAAGGCTGAGTTCAGGGACACTGTGCACAACGCTTTTAGCCAAGAATGCCCGGTAAGAATTAAGTGGGATAAGTTGGCTAGGGCATCTGTGGCATATTGTTAAGGGCACTCAAGTGGAACTACTCCCTTACCGGGTGATGCAAGCGAATCTACAACGCAAGAAGATAGCCACCAATGAAGCGTTATTAGAAACCAATAAACGCAAAACATCTGTAGCTCTATTCCAGGAACCGTACGTGGGAAGCGCAAAAAGCATGAAGGTTCAAAGTGGAGTGAGAATCTTTCAGTGCATTGGTCCAGAAAGAGTCAAGGCAACTATAGCTGTCTTTGACCCCACAATTGACGTCATACAACACCCAGATCTGACCACCTACAACATTGTAGTGATTGAGATTAAGACTGTAGCCTGGAAGATCGCGTTGATCTCGTTTTATTTTGAACCCGACACTCCTATTGACCCTTACCTCGACCAACTGAGGAGAATCGTAGCAACCCTGGACACAAAAGCTGTGCTCATAGGTGGGGACTCTAATGCAAAAAGCACCTGGTGGGGAAGCAAAGAAATAGATCCTAGAGGGGAAAAAATGGCCAGTGCAGTGTTCGAAATGGGCCTCCACATACTGAATGTGGGAGAGGTGCCAACCTTTGACACCATTCGCGGTGGCAAAAGATATTCTAGTCATGTGGATGTTACTGCTTGCTCTGCAAATATCTTAGACCTAGTAGAAGACTGGAGAGTTGCGGAAGACCTAACGAGTGCGGACCACAACGGCATAGTGTTTAACCTGAAATTGGCAAAATCAAAAGGCACCGATATAGAACGGACAACAAGACTCTACAACACCAAAAAAGCTAACTGGGATCTTTTTAATGAAAAAATGAACCAGTTAAAAATAGACCAAAATTTTAACAGCAATTACATAGAAGAAATTTATAATAAACACAATTTAGAAAAAGCACTTAATATTTTCAATAATATAATTACAGAAGCATGCGTTAACACTATATCAAAAAAGAAACAAAAAGGAATACTTACTATGCCGTGGTGGTCTGATAAACTCGCAGCAATGAAAAAAGATGTCGCCACGAGACGTCGAAGAATACGTTGTGCCGCACCAGTCCGCAGAGCAGTGGTAGTTGAAGATTATCTTAAACATAAAGAAGCGTACGAAAATGAGGTGATCAAGGCGCAAACGGACAGTTGGAAGGATTTTTGTGGGAAGCAAGATAGGGAGACGGTCTGGGCAGGAATATACAGAGTGATAGCAAGAACAACGAAGAGGGAGGAGGACTGCCCATTAGTAAAAGATGGAGTTACACTAGATATGGAAGGTTCAGCTAGATTACTGGCAGATACATTTTACCCAGAAGACGTGGTCAATACCGATAGTGCGGCTCATAGCCGAGTCAGAGACATCGCTGAAAAAGTAAACGTCGGTAATCATTTTGATGAATGCGATCCGCCGTTCACCATGACTGAGCTTAACTCGGCACTAAATACCTTTAATCCGAAAAAGGCCCCCGGTGTTGACGGCTTCACGGCGGACATATGCCAGAAGGCTATTGGAAATGACCCCAACCTATTCCTTCTTATGTTGAACAAATGTCTGATGTACGGATGCTTCCCAAGGCATTGGAAGGAGGCCATAGTAGTCATACTTAAAAAACCTGGAAAAGAAAGCTACGCAGTCCCAAAGTCCTATAGACCTATTGGCCTCCTCCCAGTGCTTGGAAAGGTGTACGAAAAGATGTTGGTTGCACGCCTCAAATACCATATTCTACCAAAATTAAGCACTCGCCAGTTCGGGTTTATGCCCCAACGTAGTACTGAGGACTCCCTCTATGTCCTTATGCAGCACATCCGCGCAAAACTTGACCAGAAGAAACTTATTGTTTTAATTTCACTGGACATAGAGGGAGCCTTCGACAGTGCTTGGTGGCCCGCAATAAAAGTAAGACTGGCAGAAATGAAATGCCCAATTAACGTCAGAAGGGTCTTCGACGACTACCTCATCGATAGAAGGGTCACGGTTAGATATGGGGGCAAAGAGGCGAGCGCCACGACTACGAAGGGCTGTGTTCAAGGATCCATCGCTGGACCCATACTATGGAATCTCCTCCTAGATCCTCTGTTAAAAATGTTGGAAGCTGGCGGGGACTACTGTCAGGCTTTCGCTGATGACGTAGTCCTCGTCTTTGACGGAGATAAGGCTTCAGATATAGAATGTCAGGCGAACAGTGCCCTCACACGTGTTGAGGAGTGGGGTGTCCAAAACAAGCTCAAATTTGCAGCACATAAAACCAATGCAATGGTCATTACCAGGAAGCTAAAATATGACACACCACGACTCAACATGGGTGGGGTCAATGTTCGACTGACCGATGAGATAAAGCTTTTGGGGTTAACTATTGACAAGAAACTGACCTTTAATAACCACGTCGTGAACGTATGCAAAAAGGCAATGTCAATTTACAAACACCTGACAAGAGCAGCGAAGGTCAGTTGGGGTCTCCACCCGGATATAATACGCACGATATACGTGGCGACTGTAGAGCCAGTTATTTCGTATGCTGCCAGCGCATGGGCACCGGCGGCATCCAAGCTCATGACTATGAAGCACTTGAATGCAGTACAAAGAGGCTTTGCACAGAAAATGTGCAGGGCCTACCGAACGGTGTCTCTACATTCTGCGCTCATCTTGGCTGGGATACTCCCACTCGATCTGCGGATTCGTGAGGCAGCGTCTCTCTACGAGGCTAAGAGGGGAGTGCCCCAGCCTGGATTAGGCGACAGAACCGTCGAAAAACTGATGCCCGCAGTAAGCTCTCCTCATCCCGCCGAGCACGTTGACCTGGAGTTCGACTGCCTGTGTGACAAACAACAAGTAGATTTAAATAGCGATCACGATCTCCGCATTTTTACCGACGGCAGCAAGATTGAGGGTAAGGTCGGCGCTGCACTATCCATATGGAATGGTGCAGCTGAAACCAAAGCCCTCAAACTTGCTTTGCCGTCGTATAGTACGGTCTACCAGGCGGAACTTTTGGCACTGTGCAAAGCGACGGAGGAGACCCTTAAAAACAACAAATTTAAAACGTTTGGAATCTACAGCGACTCTATGGCAGCACTTCAAACAATCACTAATCTCAGTTCCCTCCATCCCCTTGCGGTGGAAGCAAGAAAAAACTTAAATGACGCGATATCACGAAACAAGCGGATTAAGTTATATTGGGTAAAAGCCCACGCAGGATTGGAGGGGAATGAACGTGCTGACCATCTTGCCAAAGAAGCCGCTGTAGGCTCCAAACGTAAGCCTGATTACGACTTGTGTCCGGCTTCATTCGTCAAGCGAAGTATTCGTATGACGACGCTTGACGAATGGAACCAACGATACAAGAACAGCAACACAGCAGGCATAACAAAAGTCTTCTTCCCGGATGCGGTGGCAGCATACGCAATAGTCCGGAAGATGGAGACCAGTAGTATAATAACCCAAGCAATAACAGGGCACGGTGGGTTCTCAGAGTACTTGAATCGATTCAAGTGCAAGGAGAGCCCATCGTGCATCTGCGAACCAGAGGCAAAAGAAACCGTCCCCCATCTTCTTCTTGAATGTCCCGTGTATGCTTCCGAAAGGTTTAACCTGGAACAAACATTAGAAATAAGATTAACAATAGAAACAATAAGTAGCATCATGCTAAGTAGAGATAGAAAAACTTTTCTGAAATATTGTCACTTTATAGTCAGTAAAACAATAGAAAGAAACAAGTAGTTATTAAGTTATGTTGACTTAATATTATTATAATATTCTGCTCAGCATAAGCACTGTAAATTAGATTAAAAATAATAAAGTAAGTACATATATCGGAAAAAATAATAATAATAATTGTAAAATTGAATAAGATAGAGTTTATAAAATAGCATATAAGCCTACCCTGTATTAAGAAAAAGCAAAATATGTCAATTTATTTTCCCTGTGTTAAACCTAATTAAGATATATAAATGTTATAATACAATAAAAAGGTAAAAACAGAAGGCTCCCGATAAAACCCGGAGCCATCGAGCCGTCCAATAAATAAAGGATATCAATATAAAACAGTCTAAAATCCATGTACCGAAAGAAAAAGTCTCTGCCCTGTGGTAGAGGAAAACGGAGGTACATACAAAAAAAAAAAAAAACCTAACCTAACCTATTTGATTGCATTGTAGGTACTCCAAGGGATTTACGACACAAGCGAACACCTGAGTGTAAGCGTGTAATTGGCACATATTTGATACATCTTTCTACAGCCTTTCCATGAAGCGCATCAAAGGAAACTAGTTGGCCCGAGTGATCCGATGGTTAAAAAAAATACTACGGTAATATTCAGGACATAAACTAGATAAGTAGTTTGCTGAAAACATGATTCAGCACTTTTGGTTCGATAGAAAAAGCTCACAAAGTCACCTCTAAATACCAATATTGTGTATCTTTTAAGCTGTAAAAACGATAGTAAAATGCACACAGGAACTTGAATTTGCTATCAAAATGTTCATGATTGAACACTCTCGATAAGTAGTTAACGCATTTTTCGATTTAAGCTGTAACCTTTCCATAAATCTCATTTTTCTAACTTTCGAACATGTTTTTACGCACGCACGCTTTCATAGTCCGTAAACTTCGTGTATCGACACTGTTCGCACTGCCGGCCCAGGCCTGCTGAGAGACGGAGATGGCACTATTCCTATGTGTGCTGCCTTTTTTTTTTTTTTTTTTGTTGTTGTTGGCAATGAGTGTTAACTTTATGCCAGTGTCAAAGTAAAAGATAGGGAAACTTTAGGATAATACGGAAAACGGGAATTTGGAAATATGGATCAGGTAAGGATTGATAATAGGATAATAAGACATTATTAACATAAAATAAAATATAAGGGTCAATATATAATAATGCGGTATTACTTAAATTTTTATATTATTTGTCAATAAAAAGGACGCTAAAACATTACAATAAATATGTGGGTACATTAACAAACAGGATATTTCTGTTGGAAATGGAACATTTAAGTACTGGAGAGTTAAAAGGAAGGAAGAACGATCATATAAGCGACACGAGAAAAATATGTGATTAAGATCTCCCACATCCTCCCCACATTCACAAATGTCACTATCAATAATATGCATTCGGGCCAAATGTGCTGGAGTACACACATGGCCCAAACGCATACGAGCTATAATGCTGGTAACGATTTTATTGCAATTTACTTTAGAAAACCATGTTTTGCGTGGAATGAGAGGTTGCACCCTTGCATAATTCCTGCCTTTACTCATCTTAGTTTCCTCTATCCCAGGATTCTCTGAGGTAGATCTCCGGTAAGGTGGCAAGGTCATGACAATAATTTATATATGGATACATGTCGCCACACTTCACCGCCTCTTTGGCCAACTGGTCAACCCTTTCATTGCTTTTTATCCCAGTATGGCTCGGGATCCAGGCAAACACGACAGTTAAGTTTAATTTGGAACATTTAAAAAGTTTTTCTCTTATTTCAAAAATTACCGGATAATAGGGAGTCAATTTAAATGGATTTTTAAAAATTGTTTGCAGAGAGCTTTTAGAATCTGAAAAAATTACAGAGTTTTGAAGTTTCATTAATAGGACATATTCCAATGCTTTGTATAAACCGAAACATTCACCAGTAAATACTGTTGCCTCAGGGGGTAGCTTAACTTTTTAAACTATATTAAATTGAGTGTGAAAAATACCTACACCTACATTTTCACCTTGTGAAAACTTTGATGCATCTGTAAATATGTAATGAAAATTTTTCCATCTTTGTTCCCTATTAAAATTAAACTGAGAACCTGCACCAACCTCGTGTTTGACTATACCAATATCAAAATTAATTTCAGGTGTTAAAATCAAGGCTTCATAGGGGATATCAAACAACGGTAAATTTGGCTTTCGGTATGTAGGTGCATTAAATAATAGGAATTTATTATAACTAAAAACTAGACACGGCACAGGCTTTGTGTAAAATAACTGTTCAAAGAATCTAAGTGCTCTTTTAAGATATGGAGTTTCCCTGTTAGTGGGTGGTTGGAGAACTGAAAGCATTTGAATAAAAATTTATCACTCAAATACTGTCTTCTTAATTGCAGTGGAGGTTCACAACATTCCACCTGCATAGCATTTACGGGTGATGACCGCATAGCCCCCAAGATAAGTCTTAGAGCTTTGTGTTGCACAATATCAAGTTTTCTAAAAGCCATAACACTGCCACTCTGAAGCAAAAAAGAGCCATAGTCCAGTAAACTCCTAACCAAAGCATTGTAAATGAGTTTCATTGAAACAGGATGTGCGCCCCACCAGACCCCAGACAGACACTTCATCATGTTTAGCACACGTTCACACTTGGCTACTGTATAGTCACAATGTTGGGTACCAGTGAGTTTTGAATCTAAAACAACCCCAAGAAATTTAGTATGAGTTTTAAGAGGTATATTCTCACCATCGTATTTGACTGAGATTGATGGAATGATACGTTTTCTTGAAAATAAAAGAATGTTACTTTTGTTTATAGATAAACTCAGGCCATTACAATCCATCCAACATTTAAGGAGACTCAAAAAAGAGGTCATTGTGTCACTAGCAATGTCAACGCACTGGTTAACACAATACAGCAGCAGGTCATCTGCGTACTGCAATGTCCTAACTGTATTATTAAGGGAGGCTTCAAGATCGTATGTGTATATGTTATACAAAAGAGGACTAAGTACAGACCCTTGTGGCAATCCTCTACTCACCATTCTAGTTAGTCTAGTACCATCCTGAAGATCTAAATTGATATACCTTTCTGTAAACATTTGCATTATGAACTTTCTTAATAGTACCGGAACTTTTAGGAGTTTCAACTTCTCCAAAAGAATGGATATAATTACGTTATCGTAAGCTGAGTGAATATCTAGAAAGGCTGCTAATACAGATTCATTATTAGAAAAAGCCAAAAGAATATCTGACACGAAAATTCCTATGCTATCAATGGTACTCCTAGCCCTGCGAAAACCAAACTGACTATTGGCAAGTATGCCCCTGCTCTCCACAAACCATTCTAACCTATTTTTAATTAAGTGTTCAGAAACTTTATCCAATACTGAAGACATTGCTATTGGTCTAAATGAAGTAGGATCTGTGTTGTGTTTACCGGGTTTTAAAATTGGAACAATTATTTGAGATCTCCATGAGGTGGGAATATTACCACTAATCACAATAGAATTTATAAGGTTAAGATAGTAACTTAGTGTAGTATCAGTAGAATTAACCAAAAATGAATACGGAATGCCATCATCGCCTGGGGAACTGTCTTTAACACTAGATAATACACCCTTTAATTCAGCAAGGCTAAAAGGAGCATTTAATGAAGAGTCCAAACTATCTGTAACAGTATCATAGGTTTCCATACTACATAGCTCAGGTACTGAAGGTGGAGCCAAACGACCCATAAAATCATTTGTTATTGATAAAGGAATATTAGAATAACAAAAAGTGTTATAGGCTGATCTAAAACGTTTAATATTACGCCAAACTACCGATGGACAAGTACTGGGCGAAAGTGAGGCGCAGAACGATCTCCAACCTTCTCTTTTCTTTTCTTTTAAGAGCCTACGTGTTGTTTTTATAACATTACACAACATTTCATAGTTCTCAGGAGACATACAATGGTTGTATCTGTGCTCAGCCTCCTTTCTATTCCTAACAGCCGCCTTGCATTCTGAGTCCCACCATGGCGGGACTGGAGTTTTCCCCGAGGAAATTCCTTTAATTGGAAATATTTCATCCGCAACATCTATGAGACATTTGGCAAAAATCTCTGAACAATTACTTTCTTCACCTGAAATAATATCAGGTAGTACTGAGATTTTTTCCTCGACTTTGTTTTTAAATTTCACCCAGTCTGCTTCTAAAAGCCGGTACTTAAGACGAGGCTTAAAGTGCTGAGCAGAAGGCACATTAAATGGTGCGGTTATAAGTAATGGGAAATGATCACTTCCAAAAGTGGAAGATAGGGGGAACCAAGACATAGTTGATGCCAAAGAAAAAGTAGAGATCGAAAGGTCGACAGCACTTAGATTTTCACCAGGTCTGGTGCGACGAGTTGGTACTCCTGTGTTTAAAACACACAAATTTCTAGAATCTAAAATGTCCAAAAGTTGTTCCCCATTACCGTCAGTCAAATCACTACCCCAGGTCTGATGATGACAGTTAAAATCACCAATTACCAAGGACGTTCCCTGTAAACTAGTCAATAAATTATCTAAGTCATTAAGTATTCGTGACGATGGATATGGAATGTATATGGAAAGAATATTAGTGTTATCAATTATGACTCCAATAACAGTTAAGTCATCATTTGAAGGTAAAACTAAACGAGTAAAAGGTATGTTATTTCTAATGAGAAGAGCAACCCCACCATGTTGGTCAGATCGATGCTCCCTTAAACATGTGAATCCAGGAACTCCAAACAAAAAACCAGGCCTCAGCCATGTTTCAGATAACGCAATTACTAAAGGGTCAAATTTATTAATAATGTATATAAGATCACTTTTTTTGGAAGTGACACTCCTGCAATTCCATTGTAGAACTTTGGAACCCATTACTGTGATTAGTTAAATTGGCGAGAACATTATTTAAAAAGGCAACGTTGGACGGTCTTAAGTTACTACT
The DNA here is from genome assembly GCA_949987775.1 of Aproaerema taeniolella. Lineage (NCBI taxonomy): Eukaryota > Metazoa > Arthropoda > Insecta > Lepidoptera > Gelechiidae > Aproaerema > Aproaerema taeniolella. Next base: position 37,687 of record OX465248.1, read on the forward strand.
CTGCAGCACAGTATTGATTAGTAAAGCAATGGTAGACATTACATTTGAGTCATCAACATCATCATTTCTGGGTTTTAAGGCACAGCCATTTGCTGGTGCCGGCATCTGAAAGTCCTTGATGAGTGCATTATGAGCAGCTTGATTGTAACCTTTACTAGGCTTTGGGGGTACCTTAGGTTTCATAAAAACAGTTTTCTTATAAGAAGTGGCAACTGGGCTCGATACAGAAGGACGAGAGGGACGACTCATCTCAGACTGAATGGATGCCACCACATCAGCATATGGCTTGCTAACTGGTGGATGTAATTTACTAGCTTCCATGTAAGAGATGCTACTATTAGCCATAGTGTGTTTGATGGCAGTTTGTCTGTTAAATTCTGGACATGTTTTACTAATGGCATAGTGAGATCCAGAGCAATTCACACATGTTACCAAATCGTCATCTACGTTACAAATTGAACCACCATGTTCCTGTCCGCATTTAAAACATCTAGGTTTAGACCTGCAGACTGTTTTGGTGTGTCCATAGCGACAGCAATTGAAACACTGTATAGTAGGAAACGTATACAGTTCTACTGGGAGTGAATTATAGCAAATGAAAATCCTTTTAGGAAGAACCTGTCCGTCAAAAGTAACAACTATTGTCTGTGATGGTTTCCATTCTGTTGTGCCATTAATTTGACTTTTGTAATTCAGTCGCCTAATTTTGATGATAGGTCCACAGCCAATAGGGACAGAAATATTTTCTTTAATTTCCTCAGGGGTCCAGTCAGTAGGTACTCCTTTCACAAGTCCTAGTCGGGTTATATTGAAAGTGGGAATAAAGGCACGGAGCTTGTAACTATTCAACTTGTCACTTTTAATGAAATTATTAGCATCATCATGGTGTGAAAAAGATACCGTACATCTATTTCTACCTATCCTTTTTACACTGCCGGTAATAATGTTTTTGAAAAGGTTCTTTTTCAGAAAATTTCCAAAACTGATTGGGTGAAGTGTGGTGCCATCATTTGGTGAGACCTCAATCCTTTGCACATGTACAATAAACGGAGAAGCATCAGTCGATACATATTCTTTCCGAGTGGTATTATCAGTATCAGGGGGTGAAGTTGGGGCTGAATTAGGGAGTACAGTGGTATTTGAGGCGTCAAATTTATCTACTGGGAATTTAGTCGCTGTAATTGTATCACATTGACAGTCATTAACGTCAACAACCCCATTAGATTGATTCTTCCTTCGTCTTTTTTTGTTGCAATGTTTGCAGGTTTTGACACTAACCCTGATTCGTTTACGGGTTCCACCACAGTCTACACTGCCAACAGAAGCATCCGTGTCCATTTCACTGCCGATAACAACATTGTAACCCACGGGGGGATCTAGGTTAATACCCAGATCCCCCGCGTAAATATCGGGGGGTTTCGACATACACTAACTCATAAATATTTACATAAATGTACAAGACTTACCAATTATATGCACTAAAAAACAATATATACACACTAACTACAAATATTATTCACAAAACTTATCTGATCCACTTATTTAGACAAAGAAAAAATAATTTTAAAATTTTCCAATGAAGAAAACTACGTTCGCGTCACGGAGTTTCCCGCCCTTTTTTCTGTGCTGCCTTTATCGGGTGCTGTAGTCGCCTTAACTCCGCGCCGCGCCGCTGTCAGAGTGTGGTGTACATTGCTAGTTTCCGGTTTTACACTGTTATCATTGTTTTTATAGCAAAATGGAATGTATTCCAATAAATAATTAAATTTTAAAGCAGAAATAATTGAAAACATTAAAAAAATTAGAAAATTTTCCTGAGTAAAATTTCACTGGAAAATCATTCAGAATGATGGTCTGAGTTCAGGGTTTCAGTTTCTGCTAATCTGTCCCTTACACCTTGTATTACAGGGTTTTAGGTATCCCTCTTTCAACCTCTCGGGTGGTTAATCAGTCCATGAAACTGAACAGCTTCCCCAAATAACATAGGTCAAAATACGAAAAAAATGGGTGCGTGTACTTATGTACGCGCGTGAGAAGTTATACTTCTTTGAGCGGTTAAGCAGACAGCTTCATACTGTTAATTTTGTGTCACAGATGCGCGCGCATCTTAAAATTTCACTCTCATCATTTTTTCATAACGCGCCTAGCTTCACACTGTTAATTTTGTGTCACAGATGCGCGCGCATCTTAAAATTTCACTCTCATCATTTTTTCATAACGCGCCTAAAGAAGTATAACTTCAAAAAAATTTGATCTCCCATACAAAATGCGCTATATGCTGATGAAGATTGTATGGGAACTCAAATTTTTTTTTTTCGTATTTTGACCTATGTTTCTTGAGAAATTTGTTCAGTTTCATAGACTGATTAACCATTCGAAAGGTTCAAAGAGAGATACCTAAACCTAAAGCCCTGTATATTATCTAGACAAAAAGATTAACTAAATTATAACTACATATTAAACAAGGATCTGGTTTTTTTTATTACTCAGTATCTTCTAATAAATCATCATCTCGTCCGAATGAACCTTTAAAAGTTTCTAATTTAAATGGTTGTCATTCATTATTTTAACCTATTTTAAGCAACATCCTGCAAGTTCTATGAAATAAAGGTTTCACTTAGATTCACTCTTAACTGAAAAAATGTATTCTTCACTTCAATAAAAAATTAAAGTCTCCATAAACAACAATGACTTTTATTACTTTTACTAATTTTGAATAATGCTTCTTAAATGATTTTTTCAAATGATTACACGCGCAATACAATAAGCTGCTCCAGCTCTATACAGACTGTTTCAGTAATGCGCTCAACAGACAAGTTTACTGTGTCATTACGTTCTTTAAACTTTAAATTGTTACGAGCAAATATAGCTGAACCTATGCTAAGCGCACTAGCAACTTTGTTATTATTGAGGCCAAATATGAACTGATGACTACACAGCCAGTGTTTGGTAATACATCAACTTTATTATATCAACCAACATTTTTTTGTGTTCCGTTCCTCGCAAAGTTTGATGTACCAAGTTGATACAATTATTATTGTTCACAGACAGAACATCCTTAGTCATCATAGGGTTGCCAGGAAATCCTTCTCCTTTATTTGGAGTGGGATTTCCTATTGTTTCACCGCTTCGTTAGATTAAAGTAAATATTGCTATTACTAATAGCATTTGTCTTAAAATTTTTATGCAATTAGGCTACGGTTGTAGCATTGGCCTGCTAAAAGTGCACCTTAAAACAAATCATATCATGACTATGATACTTCTTATCATACTATATACTATATGTATTACAAAACAAAGTCCCCCGCCGTGTCGTCTATCTGTCTGAACTGAACGTGATAAAGTCAAAAACCACTGAACGGTTTTCACCAAGCGACGGACTGATTCAAGGGATGTGTCTTCCCCCAGCGAGTGACCATGTGGGAGGAGGACCAGAGTCCTCCATCATATCATCATATTTACAAAATATCAGCTTGAAAACACCTGCGAATTTCAGCGAAGTCTTTTGAAGCTTACTGATTAGTTATTATATGTATCTAAACATTTCTTTCTTTCTTTTCCATTTTCATAATCGTATGTACTCGAGTAGGAAGGTTTAATTTGTACCATTCATTTCCGAATTTTCCAAGGGAACGAAGTCCCGGGCGGGAAGCTAGTATTATGTATAAAAGCTTTATATACAGTCTTTACGTAAATATCATTTATTGAATGAAATCCATTCTGTCCGACGCATGGTCCGACGGGAAACATTTCCTATCGATGTATCTGTCAGTTTGTGTAAATGTAACGCATACATGCAGAAGCTAGGGAAAAATGTTAATAATTTTGAAGACTTATAATTTTAAAATGGTTTGATTTATTAATACTTTTATTCGGTTGCCGAAAACTAGATTTTTCAAACAATTTTTCAAAGTAGTTTCGAGAATCTAATATAGTTTCAGTCCGGCGTGTATTGGTGAATCGTGTTGTATGAAAATGACACCTCAGCAACCGCCTTAACTCTCTATATTTTTGATAATAAATCAAATAAAAATAAAATCTCGATAATTTTTGAGCAGATTTTTATGAAACTTGCACCGTTCCCTAAAAATAATGTTTGCAGTCCGGCTTAAAGTTTTACGCGTGAACAAACATACACATATAGATATACGAACATAAATACATACACTTAAGAAAGCTATGTGTTTAGAAGCTAGTATGAACAAAAACTGTGGGAATCCTTACAATACTAATTTGCGTAACGGACCTCCGCTTGTCGAAGGACAAGCGGGGGCTTGACCCGCCACGTTAATAAAACCACAACCGAAGGGTTGTCTAGATATATTAAACGAAAAAGAAGAACAATAATTTAGAAATTGTATAAAAATTATAAAAAAGCTGGAAAGGTTTGGGGGTGATGTAAGGTGGTATAAAATAAGATAAGGTACTTCAAAAAGCCGAAAAAAAAGGTGTCCTTGGACACGCTAAGCTAAACTGCGCAGTCTAGACCTAACGAGATCCGCGGTTACAAGAATAAAAATTAATTAGTAAAAACTAAAGTGGATATTTAAAATCTGTAAAATTGTTATCTGTAGAACGAAGAGGCGACGACGTCCGCACGATGTGGTGTGTTGTACTAGGTTTTCGTCCTAAATACGTGGCTCAACAGCACACGCCGAGAACAACGTCCGCACAGGGAACGGCCAAATGTCTTTATATTATTGGAACTTAGCTACCTTTAAAAAAAATATGTAATTTTCGCGATTTTTACAGTCTATGGGGCTTTAGAAATTCATTATTTTTCTATCAGATTTCTTTGCCACGTGATGCAAATACACGTACACGTAAAATACCGAATGTAGCTCCTAACATTGCTGCTAGTTGCTCAAAAAAAGAAACTAAAGTACTTAGTCATTTAAGTTTTTAGGGAGAGACACTCAAACTTTCAAATAAAATTTAATTTTAAATAATTTAAAATTAATTTAAATTTAATTATTGTTATTATTTTTTATTAAAAATACAGAAGGAGTTTTTATAGATTCTAGCTAACTTTAACGACTTTGTAGGTTTTATAAATAGCAAAAATATATTTTATTACTTGATCGCCATACAAAGATGGATAGGCCAAAATTCTTAAATCGTAATTTAAACTAATTCTTTGGTTGGCATCATAATTGAATCATATTTTTTTACTTTTTAGCAACGACAAAAAAGAGAGATGTTATAAGTATCGAGATGATTCTTTGCAATTTTGTTATAATTGGTTCAGCGGTTTAAAACTAAGGATGCATGCGATACCGATACAGATATCGGTAATAGAGTGGGTTTGCCGATATATCGGCATCGGAAATATTCCTCTTACCGATACAATACAACTGTTTTTTTTTTCATTCCACGCTTCCAAAAAACAATGTGAACGCGCTTTTTGTTTTGTATTTGGCCTCAAACGAGGCCCTCTCACGTGCTCGGGGACACGTCGGAATTTTGTAAAGGCTGCTGTTTAAAAGCCTACCAGAAAACCAATAAATTCGAAATATCTGTCAAAAAGGATAAATGCTCACCAAAATGCGTTTCCAAGTGTTGTAGAAATGAAGCTAATTTTCTTTTTACTACATGCCATAAAAATATGTAAATACCGTTAAAGATAATTTCAAACCAAATATTTTATATTATTGCTAAATAGATGTTACCAATATTGGCTCTGATGATATTGGTGTGGATATGATTCTTTTAACTTTGCCACGCACTCTCGGAATAATCACTGCAATCATAAATAAGTCCATATCTTCCTCGACATTTCCGGCTGCGTGGAAGTCTGCATTGATCCAACCAATACCTAAGAAAAGTAACCCATCTGAGATTAAGGACCTCCGTCCCATAAGTATACTCCCTTATTTATCAAAAGTCTTGGAAACAGTTGTATACTATCAGGTTTATGAATATTGTGAGTCACATGGCATTCTTCCAGAGGGGAAGTCTGGATTTAGAAAGGGACGTGGAACGAATAGCGCCCTAGCGGATGTAGTGGACAATATCTTATCTGCTGCAGATAACGGAAAAGGAACGATTCTCACACTGCTCGATTTTAGTCGTGCTTTTTGTACTCTAAATGTATCTTTACTTCTCTCCAAGTTGTTATATTATGGTTTCGATAGTGCGACCGTTGCCTGGTTCGAAAGTTACCTCAATCTTCGTAACCAGCGAGTAGTTATTTCGAAGCTTGATGGAACTAAACTGGTATCAGCAACTAGACCTGTAACTAGAGGAGTTCCGCAGGGATCCATACTTGGACCACTCCTTTTTATCATCTATAGTGCGGACATTGTGAAATGTATTGAGAACTGCAAATTTCATCTCTATGCAGATGATGTTCAAATTTATCTCTCTTTAAGACCCCAGGAATGTAGCACATCTGTTCAGGCTATCAATCAGGATCTTCTTCGGTTGTCCGAATGGGCTGGTCGAAATTCTTTGGTATTGAATCCCTCCAAATCTAAGTTTATGATATTGGGTACCTCTCATCAAGTTGCTGAAATCAATTATCTTAGACCAAAGCTGGTAGTTGGCAATGAGAACATTGATCAAGTGGATAAAGCACGTAACCTTGGACTGATGATGGATAGTCAGTTGCGGTTTCAGGACCATGTACTCGAACTTATTAAAAACTGTTTCTTTAGACTGAAAACAATGTACAAAGTTCGAACCTATATCGGCACTGATCTTCGTATAAGACTCTGCGAGTCACTTGTTTTATCTAAACTAAATCACTGCCTAACTGTTTACGGTCCGTGTCTTTACAAACAGTCTCTGAAGCTTATACAAAGAATCCAGAATGCTTGTGCCAGGTACTGCTTCACCATCCCACCTAGAACCCATGTGACGCCATACTTGAATGGGGCAAACATTTTAAAAATGGAATAGGTCGCATAAAACTTCATTTAGCAAGTGTAATGTTCGATGTAGTTAAAACAAGAAAACCAAAATATTTGCATGACAAACTCATAGGGTTCACCCCTCGCCATAACGTAAGAGCTTGCTCCATCTTTAGCAATATGGTTTTCTCCATCCCAAAACATAAAACTGCTCTTTTTCGGGGATGCTTCAAGTACGCGGCAAGTAAGTGCTGGAATGATATACCGCCTCCAATTCGACTGTTAAATTGTAAAACGAAATTTAAAAAGGAAATGCGCTCATATGTTCTGAATAAACAGTTGATTGGTTCTTGAAGCTAGGCGTGGTAGTTTTTGAATATTTAAATTTTATTATTTTTTATTTTTTTACATTATCATGTAAAGGTATTAATAGGTTTAATTATATATTTTCTCCTGTGTTTGATATTGTTTACACAAGCACACTACACACCAGCACCACATGCAAACACACACAGACACACACTCGCACGCGCACGTACACACCACCACCATCCACACACACTCACACACACAAGCACACGCACACAAACACATACGGCGTATGTGTCGCGGCGGCGGCGACTGTTGCTGCACTTGGGTCCTGGCAGAATATCAGCGCTACAGGTCAAACTGTAGCATTATGCTGAGCCAGCGCCGACTTCGTCTGTGCGACACAGGCAGCACAGTGCAGCACTTTTTTTATGTTTGTAAATGTTTTTTTGTTATTTCTTTAATTTGCCTTTAATTTGTTTTTGTCTTTGTGTCTGTTAAGTGTCTTCTGTGTTTCTTCTGTTTTTCTATATTGTGATGTCTGTGTTGTACGTCGAAATAAAGCATTTTCTATCTATCTATCTATCTATCAATATTTTATTTTATGACTTTCATTTTAGTAATCTTTACTGAGGCAAAAAATTAAAGGCCGATCATTTTTTTTAAATACCTACCTAATACAATATTGCTTACCCTAAACGCAAGCTACTTGTTCATACATACATACAGACACTCATACCCACAGTCCTTATCGGGGTAGGCAGAGCATCAAGTAGTCATTGAACCACAAAAATATGACAAAGTAGTTAAATAAATATTTCATTCTCAATTACTGCGTAACACATAATGACTAAGGTATTTTTTTAAATAAAGAATGGGTAAACTTTTGACCATAATCTTGCTTAGAAGACTAAGATGAGGTCGACGATTGAACGCAGAAATGCCTATAAAGGCACTGGTTTTCCTACGCACCCACGGAACACAGCTAGCTGCTTGGCGCTGGACTTCGGTAGGAGGGCGGTGCAAAGCCAGACGGCCCTTTGCAGAGTCTACCACCGCTTTATGGGACCTTCGACCGTCATCTCAAAATGAGACAATTTGAGACGATGTTGCCTGAGGTGGTTTATTTTTATGGGGCAGGTCTTAATTATTTACCAATTATTTTGGTCGACTTTTACGGCCGCCGCGGTCTATGCGCCATATAGGAAAACTATTGTAATTATAGATTGACAATAATATATTTTGGATTTAGGTTGGATAATTTGATTACACTAAAGCAAATTAGAACTGTCGTTTTTGGTATCAATGTTATCCTTTCAGTAAAACAATATTTGGTGAGCATTTATCCATTTTGGCAAGCAAATGTAATATTGATACATATGGTATATTTATTCTGACGTGTGTATATTTATTTTGGAACTTTAAATGTTTTACTTTGGGGACCTCGATTTAGAGTGGAGTTAATTTATTAGAGTTAATTTATTTTAATTAATACTTAGTCTTAGGGTATAGAAAAATATTTTGGTGAGCACTTAAATTGTACCCTTTTCTAAAATCGTTTCCTAACGGATGCCTGCATTATAATACGCCCTCCAAAAACGTCGAGTGGTTAAAGCTGTGCGTTGATCCTTCATTCGGTCAGTCAGAACAAAACAAAAAAGAAGAGTCTTACAAGTTAAACTTTGACGTATGTGTCTGTCTGTGGCATCGTAACAACTTAACGAATGGACTGATTTCGATACGATTTTTATTATAATAAACAAAGACGGGCAAGAGCGAGTCGGACTCGCGCACGAAGGGTTCCGTACCATTACCTCTAAAACCGGCTAAGTGCGAGTTGGACTTTAAAAAAACCATTATCTCTATAAAAACGGCAAAAAAATCACGTTTGTTGTATGGGAGCCCCCTTAAATATTTAATTTATTCTACTTTTTAGTATTTCTTGTTATACCAGCAACCAAAATACATCTGTGAAAATTTCATCTGTCTAATTATCATGGTTCATGAGATACAGCCTCGGACAGACTTATCTATAAAAATGAGCAAAAAATCACGTTTTCTGTATGGGAGCCCCCTTAAATATTTATTTTATTCTGGTTTTTAGTATTTGTTGTTATAGGGCACATAGAAATACATCATCTGCGAAAATTTGGACTGTCTAACTATCATGGTTCTTGAGATACAGCCTGGTGACAGACGGACGGACGGACAGCGGAGCCTTAGTAATAGGGTCCCGTTTTTTCCCTTTGGGTACGGAACCCTAAAAAACATTTAAGGATATTAAAATAAAAAAAACCTCGAACTCGTGGACATTTTATTTTGCTACATATTCAAATTCACTAGGCATATCTGTATTGATTTAGCCGATATTTTTGTACAAATACTTATCGATATTGTATAGGAGAAAACTGACCTATCGATGCATCCCTATTTAAAACAAGCTGTTTACGAAAAAAAGGTTGAATATTTTCATATTCAATTGTTAATTTTATGTGAACGTGATGTTAGATATTATCATGTTTTGATTTACCTAGAACTAGATCTTTTAGACAAACAAGTTCCGCAGAAAAATAGTAATGTCGTCATCGTGGGAACCCGTTTGATGATCTATCAGCGCGACCTCACGCCCGCTGCGAGCGCACTGTACAGCTGCCTACTGCCTCCGTACAGTGCACTGTGTGGTAGGCAGGACGCCGACGAGCACGTCACCCGCCACACGCTGCAGGCGCTGCACTGGCTCTGCTTGCACTCTACATCTGGTGTCGGTCTGGTGTGGTGTCTGGTGTGGTGCGGAGCTCCGTGGTGCCGGAGGGCGCCCACCGCCCCCCGCCCCCCGGCCTCCGGCCCCCGCCGGCTGCACTTATGTACGAGTAGAGCGCGCAACAAGGAAGAGTCAAGTAAGTTTTAATAAAAAATTGTTATTGTAGAAATACCCAGAAAGAGTGTTTGGCAATTGATTGCTTTGCTCAGGGGCAGTTGAAGGGTTGCAGAGTGACGCAGAAGTTGCAGCCGGACAGTTAGTATACTGACCTATAGTAATTATCTGCTCTCATTTATTGGTAACGTCCGATTACAAAGATTTCAAAAACTGTCAAAATAAGCATAAGGATATAAAAAGAAAATAGAATAGGTAAATAAATAGAATAGGTAATTTTTGAATTTTAAATGTCATTTGTTCCTGTTAACTTTGTCGAAGCAATCTAATTATTTGTTTACATAACATTAATAGTATTTTTTTGTCCTCTCTTACATCGTAACGGAACAACAACGAGATTTTTAGGGTTCCATTTTCCGACGTCAACACAGACCCTAACATTTCCACCGTGTCTGTCCATCTGTCTGTGCACCTGTTAAATATTAAGCTCTAAACTGTTTATTTTTGTTACAGACAAAATTAAATGTCCTCCTGCCAAATTTAAATATTTGCTTTTGGTTTAAACAATTCACCGTAGTAGTATACGAGTATATCGAAGCTACAGTATCACGGCAAAGATAGTTAATGCCGTGTGGAGGTCGGTTGAGAATAACACCACCCCATTTCTTTCTGTGGGTGTCGTAAGAGGCGACTAAGGAAACACAAATGAGACCCACCTCCTATTAATCCACCCCAGGCAACGACACCTCAATTTGTTTTGAATCTGAGGTGGCGTCTTATGGTCTCATGCGGTGTGGTAGGCTCTGTAAAGGGCCGTCTGGTTCGCGACCACCCTCCTACCGAAGTCCAACGCCAAACAGCTTGCTGTGTTCCGTTGGTGCGTAGGAGTACCAATGCCTTAATAGGCATTTTCTAGGTTAACTCGCTCCATCGTCGACCTCATCTATGACCTTAGTCAAGATTGAGGTCAAGAGTATACCCATCTTATAATAAAAAAAATTAAAAAAGCTAAAAGTTAGATAAGTAAATGAGCAAAATATCTGACTAACTCATGAAAATAAAGTAGATTTTTAACCTTTATTAGAAAACTATTTTTCCTCCCGCGGCTCCGCCCGTTCATTAGAAAACTATTTTTCCGCCCGCGTGGATTATAAGTTATATCGTTCCAAATTGTGGGATAAAATGTAACCTTTTCCTTTCCCAGGCTCTCATCATATTTGTACCAATTTTCAACAAAATAAGTTAAGTAGTTTGGGCGTGAAAGACGGACAGACAGACAGAGTTAGGTACATTCGCATTTATAATATTAGTAAGGATTAATATTTAAAAAAAAAGTTTAATGCCAAATATTGTGTCGGATATTGTGACCTAAGTACAGGGCGCGTGGACGGACCTCGACACGCATTTATTAGTAGAATGTAATGTTATATTGTATTAAAATAAGATAAAAAACTTCAGTTATAATTACATTAACTGTTTGACTCACTCGCCCAGACCAACCTTTTGACCCAGAAAGCATAAATTTTACAGTTTCTGAAATTGTTGTTCCATATATTTGCCACTTCCAGTAACGTGGGCCGAGCGAAGTGACGTCAGTCGTCTCTCGCCGCCACACCGAACGGGTAGCCGGCACTTACTTGAAATGTAAATTAATAGTAGAACCACAGAATAAATAATAGTACTGTAGAACTATGACGCAATATAAATGTGCCTCCAAATATTTGGTTCTCCTAACTTAGGTACCAATCTACCTGCTCCTCAACATTCCTTTAAGACGGTTCCTGACAGACCCAGTGACGGGTCACTCACCTGCTAGCAGGAGTACGTGCTTCCACAATGAAGGCATGGCTTCGAATGACCCGTGAACATTGAATGTCACTTGTTTGGACGAGTGGTGTGACACTGTTACATCATTTTGTATGGGAAAAAGAGCACGTATTAATAATGTAGATGCAACATCACATCACTCGTAAAACTGGTTTCACCTAAAACACAAATTATGGCTGTAAGACAAACAAAAATTACATTCTTACGATTTTGAACTTCGGCGAAGACTTATTACGTCTAGGATACATTTAGCATAACATTTTTAGGGTTCCGTACCCAAAGGGAAAAACGGGACCCTATTACTAAGGCTCCGCTGTCCGTCCGTCCGTCCGTCCGTCTGTAACCAGGCTGTATCTCATGAACCGTGATAGTTATAAAGTTGACATTTTCGCAGATGATGTATTTCTATTGGCCCTATAACAACAAACACTAAAAACCAGAATAAAATAAATATTTAAGGGGGCTTCCATACAAAAAACGTGATTTTTTTGCTCGTTTTATAGATAAGTCTGTCCGAGGCTGTATCTCATGAACCATGATAGACAGTTGAAATTTTCACAGATGAAGTATTTCAGTTTCTGCTATAACAACAAATACTAAAAAAGTTAAATAAATTTAATATTTAAGGGGGCTCCCATACAACAAACGTAATTTTTTTGCAGCTTTTATAGTGACGAAGGGTTTTATAGAGTCCGACTCGCACTTGGCCGGTTTTATAGGTAGTGGTACGGAACCCTTCGTGCGCAAGTCCAACTCGCACTTGGCTGGTTTATTTTGTAGTTGTTTTTATTAGCAGTTGAACACGTTTTAGGAAAACTTGTTTTAAAGTTTATAAATAAATTCAATCCTATTCTTGTTACGAATTGTGAGCCAGTCGGGTAATAATAATGGTCTGTAAATAAATAATAATTCTATTTATTAATCAGAACAATTAAAACTAGGTAAATTAACAACCATCACACAACTAATGATTAAAAGAATGACCTTCGTGTCGCAAAACTCACGAGATAAGAAAAGCATCAGTGTGCATCTTTGAGAGAACGAAAATAAAAACAATATTATATTGTATTCAGAAATACTTAATACTTTTGCCAAAATAATATTGTCGGTCATATAAGTTATTCTTTATTTATAAATTGCATGTTACATGAGTTACAAAGGTGGTATTTATAATTATTAGAAGAACATACTTATTGTGACGTCCTGTAAGGACGTGGCACTACAGAAATAAACTTTTATAAAATAACGTAGATAACAATAAACTAATAACAAGGTCCTTAAACATTTTTGAGATCAAGTATTCTCTTTAGCTAAAATTAAAAACTTACTACCTTTTAAAAAGGGGGAGGCAATCTTAAAAATTGACTTGCAAAGATTTTAAAGTATTTTGTGTAGTAGTTTTTTTGTTTATTTGTAGTGTCAAATAAACTTATTATTATTATTATTATTTTTGAAGTTAAGAGCATTCAATCACTTCTTTTACAGGACTTGCGAGAAAGAACGACGGGGTCGTATGAAGCAGCATTATGAACAATATAACGACGGACGAGGAGGAGTGTGTGGCGGCGGGAGACCCTCTGGTGCGGTTCGTGATGCACGGGGTGCTGCTGAACGGCATCGGCGCGGGCGGGCTGCTGGGCAACGCGTTGGCCGGGCTGGTGCTGTCGCGGCCGCAGATGCGCTCCTCCATCAACTGCCTGCTCATCGGGCTGGCGGCCTGCGACACCGCGCTCATCCTCACCTCCGTGCTACTGTTCGGACTCACCGCCATCTACCCCTACACCGGCCGGATGCGGTACTACTACTTCCACATCTTTCCATACCTCGCACCGTTTCTGTTTCCACTCGCTACAACGGCGCAGACCATGTCGGTGTACCTCACACTGATGGTGACGGTGGAACGCTGGCTGGCCGTATGCCGACCCTTTCGTGCAATGGTTATATGCACGTGGTCGCATGCGCGCTGGTGCGTGTTGGCCACGACTCTATTTGCGTTCCTCTACAACATTCCTAAATTTTTTGAGTTGGATGTGTATCGCAAGCAATCAGGTAGCGACATCATCTACTGCTTGAGGCCGACGGATTTTCGCAGCGAAACATATGTCGAAGTGTACCTGCACTGGCTGTACCTGCTGGTGATGTACATAGTTCCGTTCAGTGCGCTGGCGGCGCTGAACGCGTGCATCGTGCGGCAGGTGCGGCGCGCGCAGGCGGAGCGCGCGCGGCTTTCGATCATGCAGCGCCACGAGCTGCGGCTAACCATCATGCTGCTGGTGGTTGTGCTGATTTTCTTCGCTTGCAACATCCTGCTCCTCGTTATCCACGCCTGCGAGGCGTTCCTGAGGGAAGGGTTGCAAAACCTCATCTTTGTCGTCCACACAAGCACCGTGCTCGTCGTTTTCTACAGTAGCATCAACTTTGTTATCTACATCATATTTAGCAAGAAGTTCAAGAATGTCTTTTCAAAAACTCTCTCCGCGTGTCGTGGGAAGGTACGCTCCGGTAAAGTGAGCCGGGGTTCACCTGAACACAAGTGTGATGACAGCCTGACAACTGGCGATCGCAGCGACACACATGAAGACACGGTCAACAGCGTCTCATCTACCATTACCGTGAGATACCCCGCACCCGCCTCTATCCCCGCAATCACGTCTGCCCCCGTACCCGTGCTTCCTTCATCGCAAACTACTTGCACTGATCAGGAGCATTATATTTGAAAACTATATTTAAATGCCCTACTAATATTCTAAATGCGAAATTAACTATCTGTCTGTCTGTTACAGATATAGATTACACCTTGGGAAAGGACATAGGCTACATTTTATCCCATTGCTGGGCACGACATAACCTGTAGTCTACGAGGGCGGAACCACGGGCGGAAAGCTATAATGATATAATAATGAAAAGTTTCTCTAACTCTTTATAATCTAACTCCGGATTGAAAAATCTAAAAATGTAAGTACAGAACTCTGAGATTTCTCAGACTGGTACTTTTATTAACATCAATTTAATATTTTAATCACTTTAATTTAATTTTTAATTATAGTTGGGAAATTTAATTTTAGAGTGTCGGTGGTCTACGAGCGGGTCGTCGGGCTCGTAAGCGAGAAATACTAAGTTCGATCCCCAGTGCCGCCTTCTTTTTTTTGCCGCCATGTTGTACTAATGAATCGTTTTCCGAGTTATATAACTACATTAATTACACTCTAACCGATGCTCTTACGGTGAGTAGAGGGAAAACATCGTGAAGAAACCTACCGCGTAATATGGGTTTAGAACCGGAATGTCACCGAATTATCTGTTCACGAATTTGTAAATAATTTGGTAAAAAACATTGATGATAAAAAGAAATGTGTAACTAAACTCGTCCGCAAAAATAAAGGGTCATCCTGAAAACAGTTGGTATCTTTAAGAAATCATAAAGTTAACTTGTCTTGCTCATGATATGAAACTGAGAGAAGATATGCGGACTACATGCAATGTTTTTTTACACTTTTTATCCTGAAACTGCATTAAAAAATACTAACGAAATAAAAACGTTTCATTTTAAATCTACATACTCAAAGTAAATTTGCGATTCCTTTTTTCAAATTTGACTTTTTTGACTTTGTTTTGAATTATGTATAAATATTGGGCTTGAAAATGATTTTTCATTATTCAGTTTGAATATTTTGCATAAAATCATGCCTCTCAGCTTAGAAGAACGCACCAGAATCATCACCATGCTAGAGCTTGGACTGAGCCAGCGCAGAGTGGCCAGAAACAGAGGTGTGACGCTTTCCATGGTCCAAAGAGTGCTGAGAAGATATGTAGAAACTGGACAACATCTAAGAAGATCAGGAAACGGTCGTCCAAGGTGTACAACAGCCAGAGAAGATCACTTTATCGTCACGACTTCACTACGGAATCGACATCTAACAGCAGTTGCGATCCAACACCATCTGTTACAGACCAGGACAGATTATATTAGTGATGATACAGAAAAAGACGCCTAGCGCGGAATCTAATCTAAAACCATATAGACCAGCCCAGGGTCCAAAACTCGAACACCATCATAAAATTGCAAGATTGCGTTTTGCGACGGAACACGCTATTTGGATCGAAGAAGATTGGGCACGTGTATTGTTTACTGACGAATCGAGATTTGCGTTATACGTCAACGATAGAAGGGACAGGGTGTATCGACGTCCTGGAGAACGTTTTGTTCAAGCATGTTTTAAGGAAACGGTCTCCTATGGCGGCGGGTCCCTCCACGTCTGGGCCGGATTTTGTTCAGAAGGACGAACAGACCTTATTTTCATTGAAAATGGCAACCAAACTGCGGAAAGGTACATAATGGAAATCCAAAATAAACTGCAGGTCCGTTCCTTACAAATATTGGTGATAATTCACTTCTTATGCACGATAATGCTCGCCCTCATACAGCATTATCTGTGAGACGATACATTCAAGAAGTCGGTATCGATCTCATAGCCTGGCCAGCGAGGAGTCCTGACATGAATTCAATAGAGCATGCATGGGACGAGCTCGGAAGGCTAGTCAGGAAGCGAAACCCACCACCTCTGGCACTTGTAGCCTTAAAACAGGCCCTTATTGAAGAGTGGGAGAATATACCTCAATACCGCTTGAGGAACTTGGTTTTTAGTATGCCTGATCGCATACAAACCTTAAGAAGATTCCGTGGAGGAAACACAAGGTACTAAATTTAAGTGGGTGGCCATATCTTTTTATAAAAAATTAAAAAAGTAAATTATTTTGTTCGAAAGAAGTTCCCTAATTTTTGTTATCTTTTCATTTTCAAATAAATAAAAGGTTATTTTTAATAATCTGTGGTTTATTTTAAGAGTTATTAAAATTACTTTTAGATTATTTTTAATTCAAAGAGCTAACATGTGTAGTTTTTTAGTTATTTGAAAAAAATGAGGTGACCCTTTATTTTTGCGGACAAGTGTATATTTCTCGATCTCGCAAAGGCGTTTGACACAGTCTCTATATAATCATACGCAGTGTGTCAAGACTGAAAATTATGTTAGTGATCCACTTCCCATTACATATGGGGTCCCACAAGGGAGCATACTTGGCCCTACTTTGTTTCTATGTTATTTAAATGAACCGTGCTCACTCTGGATTCAGGACTGCAGAATTATTTCATACTCAGATGATACACATACCTACATACGCTCACGCCCATAATCCCTAAAAGGATAGGCAGCGCATCAGTGCTTCTAGAACCACTAGATGCCACTTTGACACAAAGCGTTAGGTATCAGGCAGTTAAATTATTTAACTGTCTACCCAATGATTTGAAGTCTATTAAGAGTACTCAGTTTAAAAACGCGTTAAAGTCTTTTTTGTTGAAAGAATGTTACTACAGTTTAGATGAATTTATGAAGTGTAGGTAGTGTTAATTTATTTGGAATTTTTAATACTAGTTGACATTTTAATTTATTAAGATTTTTATTTTCAGTTTTTAATAGAATAGTTTCGAAATTTATATTTATAATTGACTTTAATTTACATGCCTCAATTTATTATTTTTTGACATTTCAATTTATTTTGATTTTTCTAATATTTGAAATTTTAATTTATTGTGACTTTTCTAATTTTTGACATTTTAGTTTATTTTTATTTCTCTTTGACATCATTAATAAATTTTTGATATTTTCAAATTGTTAAGCTAATTAAATTTAAATTTGTGAGTGCATGAAAAAATGAAAAATTGATTTATTATTTTAGTCATCGGTTTTTATAATTTTTGTAAGTTTTGTATTGATTTCCTAGCTTTAATTTTAATTTTTATGTATCTAATTACATTCCAACACAATTGTAAAATATTGTTATAAGGAATAAATAAATAAAATAAAATAAATTGTGATGGTTATCAAATGGAACAAGTAACAATACGCAGATGATACAACTTTAAATTTTATTGATGATTCTTGGAGTGAAGTTTTCTTTCGAGCTCGAAATGGTTTCAATGTAGTATGGCAATGGCTTGCACAAAATTCTCTCACACTTAATGCTGACAAGACAAAATATATTAGTTTCTTAATCCGAGACCAGGCTTCTATCTCTCAGAACCATTTTCAGCTTTATGCTCATAAATGCTCATTTCCTCCTAGAACTTCTTGTAGTTGCCAGCCCATCGGAAAGACCCTGAATATTAAATACTTGCGTTTTTTTAAATTATAAGATGGGTTAACTCTTGACCTCAATCTTGACCATAAGGGCAAAGATGAGGTCGACTATGGAAAGAGTTAACCCAGAAAATGCCTATAAAGGCACTGGTACTCCCACGCACCGACGGAACACAGCAAGCTGTTTGGCGTCGGACTTTGGTTGGAGGGTGGTCGCGAACCAAACGGCCCTTTACAGAGCCTACCACACCGCATGAGACCATAAGACGCCACCTCAGATCCAGAAAAAATGAAGTGTCGTTGCCTGGGATGGATTACTAGGAGGCAGGTCGCATTTGTGTTTCCATAGTCGACTCTTACGACACCCACGGAAAGAGATGGAATGGTGTTATTCTCAACCGATCACCACACGGTGTAAAATTGATAATATAATAAGCTACCTATCTTTCCAGGAGCACATTCATCAATTATCACAAAAAGTCAGGAAACTTGCCTTTATATTTAAATCACTTTGCCACATACTAGATAAGAAAACTCTTAAAATGCTGCATTGTGCGTTAGTATCATCTATTCTTACCAGTGGCGTGCATAGACATTTTAGGCAGGGTAGGCAGTGAACTTTTAGTGATGAAAATTATTAAGATTTTAGAATGTTAGTTAAAACAACTTTAGGTTATTCAAATCAAAATAACCTGTGCTTCCAAACTTTTATATAACAGTTTGAAAACAAAATGCACGGAACACAAAATAAGCGGTTAGTATGCACACAGCCCGTGAGCCAATAATGAATATCGTATATTTTAGTAAGTATTAAAATGTCTTACTGCGGTACCTTTTTTTGCGTCAACGCACGCATCGGCCTTCAGCGATAATGTTTACTTTTTCTTGAAAAGGTAAACTTGAAAAATTACGCAGTTTCGGCAAACAAACATCATCACCACACTTTTCACAACTTATTGTACTCATTTTGTTCTAAACAAATGTCGAATAATCACTGTAAACTAATAAAACATTAATTTGCGAAAGTTTTCGTTCGTAGTTGCAAAAGAAAAACAATCCAATAAGAAAAAAATGCCATACAATCAGTTCGTTAATTTTTCGCGGGGAAGGCGAAACAGCCAATCAGAAGCCAGCATTTTTCAACAAAAAAGGCATTTCAAACGAGTGCTTTTATAAGCACGCCATCTAGCGGCGGCGGCGAGCGGCACTAGTAACTAGTTTACATGGCGCTGTTTTGAAAAAGTTTAAATTCGGTAAATCGTTTCTCAAATTTTGATTCTGTGATCGTTAGTGTACATTATATATTTAATTTTTGTTTTATTTTCGTTGAATACCCTAGGGTAGGCACTGCTTTTCTGCTTGTATGGAATGCACGCCACTGATTCTTACATACTGTGTATCGGTATGGGGTGGGCTGATAAAAATAAATTAATAGAATTAGAGAGAGCACACAGACTAATTCTAAAAGTTTAATTTTTCAAACCTCGTCTATATCCAACAGAGAAATTATACCAAGAGACCTAGGTCCTCTCTGTTCGACTACTTTATATTTTAGCTTGTAATAATCGGCAACACTTCATGACCTGAATCCTTCAACCATACTTGTAACAAACTATTATCGCGACGATTTTATACAATGAGTAAAACAATCGCCAGCTTTGGGACTAAATTTTTTTTAGAGGTCCACGACATACAATGACATAAATAAATAAATAATTATATTCAATGATACAAAATGGGAGTGCAAAAATAAAGTGAAAAAATTGCTCCTAAAACCAAACTACGAAAATAACCTAAAATACAATGGCACACACACGTTACACCACAACTACACACACACATGCACGCACGCATGCACGGCACGCACATACCTCAAGATATGCACTTTAAAATAATAATAATCTTAGAAATGTAAGCTCACCTTTTTTTTAAATTAATTTGTTTAAAACTTTTACATAGCTACCTACCTGTTTATTGCCGTGTGGTGATCGGTTGAGAATAACACCACCCCATCTCCTTCCGTGGGTGTCGTAAGAGGCGACTAAGGAAACACTAATTAGACCTGCCTCCTAGTAATCCATCCCAGGCAACGACACTTCATTTTTTTCTGAAGTCACGGAGGTCAGTAAGTAGCTTAGAAAACTCACTCATTTCCCAAAACAACCGTTACAACTTCACAATATAATAGAGTTTACTGATGCATAGGTATGATGTACAAAACACTGACTAAATCACTCGGTCCTACATTCGATTACTGTCCTCTAGTTTTATTTGTAATATAGAATAAGTAATCATTATTATTAATCTTTTTTGTATCTTTATTGTTTTGCTTCTTTTTTATTCTAGTATGTGTTTTGATTTTGTAAATGATATGTGTGTTTAGGTAAGTGTTACAAATAAATATTTGATCTATCTATCCGTAGGAAGTTGGTAACTTTATTTGGCGACGTGTAGTGGAGGGCTGCGCCGCGACCGCGGCGGGTGCAAAGATACAACTTTTTTAATTTGTAGTCGACAGAACGTTTGTTCGCTACAAAGTCGACAAAGCTTTGCAATTTATCTTCTATGTTCCGCTTTTTTTCGGCAAGTAGTGTTATAATGTAGGTACCTACTACCAACAGGCGGGCAGCGGGGACGGGGGCGGACGGGGGCCGCGGCTTCGTACAGATTCGATGCCTACGTGCGGATGCGGAGTGTGACACGAACACGATGTATTGCTGAGACAAATGTACTTTAAGTACATGTAGATAGAAATTAACTATGAAAGAGTGAGTGTTACACATTACGTGAGTGTGGCTGTTTTGAAATGTCAATTAACGCGGTGATAGCCAAGTTGGTAATGAGCCGGACTTGTAATCGGAGGGTTGCGGGTTCAAATCCTGGTAAATTCGTCTATTCGGATCTCAACGAAAACATCGTGATGAAACCCGCCCGTCCAAGAAAATTCATTTTCGAACACCCGCATTGGGCCAGCGTGGTGAATTATGGCCTATATCCTCTTCCTATTTCGAAGGGAGGCCCGTGCCCCTCGGTGGGGACATATATGGGCCGGTAAAATAAGTAAAAAAAACCGATATAATAAATAATTTTTATTTTTTTTCGATTTCATTTTCATTTATTGATATTTTACCAAAAGCTATTATTTCGCAAACGGACGCCTCAACCGAAAAATGGAGAAATAAAAAAATCATCTCCGTTTTACGTGAACGATGAGTGAATGAATGAATGAATTATACTTTATTTTGCACACCAGAAACCAACAAAAAGTACATGAACATAAATAAACAAAATAGGCAGAAACAGGTAAGTAATGACTATTGTTATTTTTTAATCGACTTCAAAAAAAGGAGGAGGTTCTCAAATCGGGTGAATTTTTTTTTGTCACACATAATAGGTCTTTACCTGTGAAGTTGCCGTTTTTCATACAATATTTTTGGAAAACTGAATTTTTGATTTTTCTCGGGAATGCGAAATCCAAATTTAACAAAATTTTGTGGGAAGGTTTGGACAACATTAAGTTAATTTTAATCCTACTTACTTTATTGAAAGTTGTTACTGTAACAATGGTACAGCAAAAATAATCAATGAAACGGGCGACGGATGAAACGAGCTATATTTGAGCTTCTTTTTCAGCAAATAAATCTAAAGTAAATATGTATTAATTTGACTCAATATCTCCGTTATATGGCCAAGGTTTTAAATAAAGGTTAAAAAAAAACAATTTTAGTAATAGTTGTTCAATCAAATAAATTATGAATAAAATAAAGCTTGAGAAAAAATGGGCAATTTCATAGGTAAAGACCTATTATTGATTGTTTTTAATAAAATTTATATTTTCAGTATATTAATTGTAAACTTCGAAGGGAGGCCCGTGCCCCTGGGTGGGGTGGGGACGTATATGGGCTGATAAAAAAATGTAAACTTATATGAAGAGTCTGAAATGTATTAAAAATGTAAAATAGATAATAATAATATTAAATGTAACAAGACAAGGGCACGGACATCAAGTCTATGGATGCACAATTAACTGTTAAATATAAAATAATAAACAAACACACAGAATGTACTAAAATATGGCGGCCTTATTGCAATCTCTTCCAGGTAACCTTTAGGTAAGGATATCTTCCAAGACGTAACAAAGCAAAGCGGGTGGTGGCTAGAAATAAATGTAATAAATGAAAAATGAATGATGTTTAATTTTAAAAGTACAAAAGTGTTCCTTAAAAATAATGTTTGCAATCCGACTTAAAATTTTTCCGATACGCGTGAACAAACATACAAACACACATATATACAGGGCTTTAGGTATCTTTCTTTCAACCTCTCAGGTGGTTAATCAGTCCATGAAACTGAACAACTTTCCGAAGGAACATATGTAGGTCAAAATACGAAAAAAAATTTTGAGTTCACATACAAACTTCTTCAGCATTTAGCGCATTTTGTATGGGAGATCAAAATTTTTTTTCGTATTTCGGCCTATGTTCCTTTGGAAAGTTGTTCTGTTTCATGGACTGATTTAGCAGCCGAGAGGTTGAAAGAGATTTCCCTAAAGCCCTGTATACACGTACTTACATACATACATACACTTATACCCTGTTTTTTATTCTCAGAGACTAAATTGACATATGCAAATGTCAAATTTACAAATAATGTTACCAGTTTTTTTTTAAGTGTTGTACTGAAAATGTCGATTTTTGAATCGAAACTTTAAAAAAACGTAATAATAATAATTTTGTCTTTATTAGATGATTAGCTTCTTAGTTTTCTATGATATTAACATTTTAAAAATTATTATCAAAATGAATTTATAATAAAACCTCTTTTGATGCTTATAAACAAAAAAAAACAGTTGCCATCGGTGTTGTTCCCAACAGTAAAATGGGTCAATGTATACAGTTCTATAATAAGATTCCCATGTGTATTCAAAATTTACCTTTGGATAAATTTAATACAGTGATTAAACAAAAACTTTGCAAAAAGGGCTATTACAAAATGTCAGATTATCTATCAGACAGGCAGCCATGGGAATGAACTGCTCAGCTCTAGAGTTATTTCAGATTTAGTTAAAATTAGTAAATAAGAAAATTTGTAATGCGATTTAAAAGAGCAACCTAAGAGTTTCTTACCTATTCTTCTCTGAGGAAGACTGCACCTTTGCTAATAGGCGTAGAGTCAGTAGGATCAAGAGAACGAATGCGTATGTATGTATTTAAATCGTTTAATGTA
Source organism: Aproaerema taeniolella (assembly GCA_949987775.1). NCBI lineage: Eukaryota > Metazoa > Arthropoda > Insecta > Lepidoptera > Gelechiidae > Aproaerema > Aproaerema taeniolella. The sequence continues at coordinate 60,912 of OX465248.1, forward strand.
TGTTTGTATGTATTTCATTGTAATCTTGACTTGTTTTTAGTGACATCCTGAATGTCCTATAAAATAAAGATTTTTCTATTCTATTCTATTGTACTCTTTTAGATATGAATAAATTAAATTAAAAATGTACTGCGTTTTATTATGTTTTCCTATACTTCTAAGGGATAAAAAAACTGGCGAAATGCCCGGCCGGCATTTATTTTATCGATATAGCGGTGCATGAGCATAATAAATACTACTTATATCGATTAGGGACATTACGTTACGTTTAAAGTAAGCATTTCCTCCCTTCTCTTTAAGTAATATAAAACCGGCACTTAATTTTGATAACATCGGTTACCGTTAGTGGCACATCACTATTTAAGATTTTTTTAAAAAACTGGCAACCCAGGTATTGTCAATTTAGTCTCTGAGAATAAAAAACAGGGTTTAAGAAAGGGAAACTTTAGTGTGAGCCTTTGAGGTACTATTATTTATTCCGTGCTTTGAGTGTGAGGTGTTATTTTTTTTTACGTTTCTTATTAGGTATTCTTTGTAATAACTTTTTTAACTTCGTTTTAGTTTTCGAAAATTACTTATTATAAAGAAAAACTGCAGTTTTTGCATTATAGAATACAATAAAATCGGTAATGTTTAGGGTTCCGTACCTCAGGCGCCAAAAACGAAAACCTTTTAAGATCACTTTGTTGACTGCCTGTCTGACCGTCTGTCGAGACGCTTTTTCTCAGGAACGCGTGGAGGTATCAAGCTGGAATCAATATCAAATACTCAGGTCTGCTACCCTTAGGAGCACCAAAAAAATAAAACTTCTAAGTCAACGCAATCTAAACATAAGGTCGTTTTTGCTCCGTTTATGGCGCATATTTTAACGTTCGTGATGAATCAAACCTAGAATCATGTTTGGTAAGAAGCAATGCCACGTAGCACAAGTAAAGGGAAAAATCCGGAAACTGTAAATTTGTAGTTTTACATTCCAAAATGATTACATTTTTGCGATTACAAACTTATTTATAGTTGGTAAACTAACCGTGACCTAAAGTTGATGTACGGAGATAACACTTTTCCAGCAGCAAAGATAAGTTTGTCCCTCAGAACAGTTTAATCTTTTCGTTAGAGAAATGTTGGCTTTTTTCATTAGTTAATAATTATTTAGGTAAATCTAGCCGTAGGTACGTATATATATTAGTTTACGGTATTTTTACAAGATGCGGTGATAGCCCAGTTAGTAGTGAATCAGACATGTAACCGGAAGGTTGCGCGTTCAAATTCTTGTGCAGGCTTGTATCACTTAATTCGGCTTTTCGGATTTATGTACGGATTTCTAATAATTATCACAAAAGAAAACATCGTGTAGAAACCCGCACGTCTAAGAAAATATGTTTTCGAAAGACAAGCAACCCACCAACCCGCATTGGGCCAGCGCCGCGTTGTGGACATTACATACGCTCACGCCTAACTCCCTATCAGGGTAAGCAGAGCATTTAATGGTTTTAAAACCACTTAATGCAGCACTTGAATATTTTTTATCATACATTTATTTTTGAGTTTTAAATTAATATTTAAAAAGTGCAGAAAAACTGCAGTAAATTCGCCGTAAACGCCGTAAACTGCAGTAAAACGCGCTGCTATTAGTCAGAGTGAATATGCTGTCAGTCTATGACAGCAAGGCACAATACAGTACAGTGGTTTTGTGGACCGTTTTTAGGGTTCCGTTCCCAAAGGGATAAAACGGGACCCTATTACTAAGGCTCCGCTGTCCATCCGTCCGTCCGTCCGTCCGTCTGTCACCAGGCTATATCTTATGAACCGTGATACTTAGACAGTTGAAATTTTCGCAGATGATGTATTTCTATTGGCCATAAATAATGTTGGGGTTTGCTTATATTTTTTTAACACTTGGAGTGCAGAGTTTTTTTTTTTTTTTCTATGAAAATATACAAAAATGAGATGGCCAATGAATTGGCCATCTTCGATTCATCCGAAAACGACACCAAACTTGACTTTGTACCTCAATTACATCCACTAGATTTTTTTTTCTAAACGCCGGGAGTTCGATACTTTAACCCCCTCCCCCTCCCCTCTGTCGCGGAGCCGAGGTTGGCTAACGGGCTTTTTCAGCTCAGTTTGACCTGTAGAATAGCCATGCCAAGTGGCATTGCTCGACGCAATTTTGGCACACTTTTCCCAATAGGACCCTAGCTATATGTTTTTTGAAAGGCGGCATTTTACACGTGTAATTCGCGTCGCGATTGTCAATCTACTAGCCGCTTAAATTCTGATTAAAGTTCCAGAACAGTTCTTCTAGCTTAATAAATGTCAACTTTTCGTGAATATCCAGCAAACTTCTGTATAAGAGTCTGTTACGATTGCTTTTACCAAAGTTAGCTGCACTAGAGGGTAATTTCGTACTTAAAGAGGAATAAAGTAGTTATAACAGCTATCTTAATTTCTGTAAAGTGGCTACATTCTTCATAACAGAAACAACACCCTACTTTATACAGCAGCTGAATAACTGTCAAGATGTGGTCTGTAATACAGCTAAAAGAGAACAAAACCTCTATTATCCAGTATCATGCTTGATAATATAATTTTATACCAGTATTATACAAAAGGTTACACAAACTCTTGAGTAACAAGTCTGTTTATGATGATTATTCAGCTTTTAGAAATAAAATCGGCTCTTTACAAAACTAACTCAGCTAATAGCAAGATTAAAGCAAAAAAAAAGTTTATACAGCACTTTGCAATACACACAGCTTCTGTACAAAAATAATAAAGCTTAACCTCGTATAAGGTTACATTGTTGACCAGTTATCTGACTTGTTGCTGCCTGGGTTAGGGCTTAGGTTAAGTTGAAGAAAGAAGATTTTTCACTGAAGACATGGCTGTATGGACATAGTTTCCTTTGCCTTTCCCGAAAGGGATAAATTTAACAAACAAAAAAAGTAGCAACACACGTCCTCCTCGAAACGATACTGAATCCGAACAGGTTCAGTAAACGAACAGGTTATAATTGGTTCAGCGGTTTAAAACTAAGGATGCATCCGATACCGATACAGATATATCGGCGATGCCGATATTGCCGATGCCGGCATCGGCAATATTTCTCTTGCCGATACAACTGTTTTTTTTTCATTCCACGCTTCCAAAAAGCAATGTAAACGCGCTTTTTGTTTGTATATTTCGTCTCAAACGAGGCCCTCTTACGTGCTTGGGGAAACGTCGGAATTTTCTAAAATCGTTTCCAAACGGATGCCTACATCATAATACGCTCTCCAAACACGACGAGTGGTTAAAGCTGTGCGTTGATCCTTCATTCGGTCAGTCAGAACAAAACAAAAGAGAGGAGTGCTACAAGTTTGACGTAAGTGTCTGTCTGTGGCATCGTAACAACTTAACGAATAGACTAATTTCGTTACGGTTTTTTGTTTGATATCTACAACAATCGAGATAGTTCTTAACTATGTGTGATCAAAATTGATCCAGCCATTTACGAGTTTATGAGCTTTTAAGCGATGACTGCTGTCGAGGGCAATACATTTTTTATTATAATATTAATAACCCACCCAACTCGTGGTTAATTTATTTTGTTTAATATTCAAATTCACTAAGCATATCGGTTTTGATTTCGCTGATATTCTGTATGAATATGGACGTCGTATAGGCAAAACACCGTATCGATGCATCCCTACGTTTAGCCGTTTAGGCTGTGCGTTGATATGTCAGTCAGTCAGTCAGTCAGTCAGTCAGTTTCTCCTTTTATACTAAATATATATACTAAATATATAAAAGGAGAAACTGACTGACTGACTGACTGACTGACTGACATATCAACGCACAGCCTAAACGGCTAAACGTAGGCACTTGAAATTTGAAAGGGACGTAGCTTAGGTACCATAGAGGTGCACTAAGAAAGGAATACCCGAAATTCCCACGGGAACGGGAATTAGCGGGAAAATTATTTTGTATGAAAAATCTAAACCGCTTAAGTTATAGACGCTTGAAATTTGGCATGCAGGTACCTTAGTAAACTTAAAGCTTAGTTGCAACAGGATATTGCAAAATTCCCACGGGAACGGGAGTTAGCGGGAAAAAACTTTTGTATGTAAAAATCTAAATCATGTAAGATAGATGTTTTCAATCTGTGTACTCTGTACAAAAAAAATTAACACGCAAACGAAGTTGCGGGCATCAGCTATACCCTATAAAACAATCCATTTAAGTACTAAAAAAAGGTTAGATATTTTCATATTCAATTGTTCATTTTATGTGAACACGGTGGATTTTTTTAGGTTAGAAATCATGTTTGATTTATCTAGGACTAGATTTTTTAGAAACCAGTCCCACAGAAAAATAGTAATAAAATGAAAATGCCGTCATCGTGGAAACCCGTTTGATGATTTATCAGCGCGACCTCCCGCCTACTTCCAGCACACTGTACAGCTGCCACTACCTCCGTACAGTGCACTGTGCGGTAGGCAGGACGCCGACGAGCACGTCACCCGCCACACGCTGCAGGCGCTGCACTGGCTCTGCTTGCACTCTACATGTGTCGATCGTGCAGTGAGTGGTGAGTGGTGCAGTGCTCCGTAGTACCTCAAAACACTCAAACACTTTGTCAAGTAAGTTTTTAGTAAAAAATAATTATTGTAAAAATAGACCCATTCTAGGTAACAACGTATATTGTACTAGCGTTCCGCCCGCGGCTCCGCCCGCGTGGACTACAGGTTATATCGTTCCCAACTGTGGGATAAAATGTAGCCCATGTCCTTTCCCAGGCTTAAATTTATCTCTGTACCAAATTTCATCAAAATCGGTTCAGTAGTTCAGGTATGAAAGATGGACAGACAGACAGACAGACAGAGTTACTTTCGCATTTATAACATTATATAGTAAGGATTATATGATTAATGGAAAACTCAAACTCAAAAGTGTTTATTTCATTGAACATATAAAATGTTTCTTGAAAATGTCAATACAGTGATATATTTTCATCAGCAAAATAGTGAATTACATTAGCACTTTTGATTTTGCTCCTATTCGCAAAGGTGCAGTCTTCCTCAGGAGAAGAATAGGCAAGAAACTTCGAGGGTCGCTCTTTTTAAGTTAATCATATAAAAACACATTTGGTTTTTTTTCTCGTTTGAACGAGAACCTACTCTTGAGAGTATTTTATTTACAGTGAACCAATCAACTACCTTAAAGATAGCAGTATTTACGTCGTTAAAATTAGTGTCATATCTTTTCTCTTTAAATAGGAGTGATGGATGGTCTGCAAATAAAACGATCTCATGGGCCTCTTTACCAAGAAAAGGAAAGTCATTAATGTACACGAGAAACAAAAATGGACCTGGAATTGAAATCTGTGGGACGCCCATACAGACTGTGGACCCAGGTGATCTGGTGCCGTTAACCGTCTGGATCCTATTACTCAAATAAGATTCCAGAAGCCTAAGAGCGTTTCCTCTTATGCCATAGTGATGTAATTTTCTGATAGAGAATTTTCTGATGAACACAGTCGAAAGCCTTGGGCACATCATAGAAAACTCCAAGACATCATGTGAATCCTCCCAGGCCCCAAAAACGTAACGAATGAGCTCAACACCGGCATCGGTTGTTGAGCGACCCCGTGTGAACCCAAATTGATTAATATTCATAAGGTTATTAGCGTAAAAGTTAGTGGTAATTTGACTAAGGATTCTTTTATCTTATCAGCCCATATACGTCCCCACCGAGGGGCACTGGCCTCCCTTCGAAACACGAAGGGGATTTAGGCCATAGTCCACCACGCTGGCCCAATGCGGGTTGGTGGACCGCTCGTCTTTCGAAAATGAGTTTTCTTGGACGGGCGGGTTTCATCACGATGTTTTCCTTCACCGTTGAGCAAGTGATAATTAGAAATCCGTACATAAATCCAAAAAGACGAATTTAGTAGTACAGGCCCGCACCAGGATTTGAACCCGCGACCTTCGGATTACAAGTCTGGCTCATTACCAACTGGGCTATCACAACTTTTTTTAAGGATTATTTTTCCAAAAATCTTGCTAAGTACCAGCAGTATTGAAATAGGTTAAAAGTTGGTGGGGTCAGATACCACCAGCGAATTACTTTGCTATGCTTCATCAAATCAGGAAACACACCAGCATCGACACAATTATTGAAAATAAACGCTAGATGCGGGGCAATACAATCTATTATGCAATTTAGTACCTTTACTGAAAGACTATCAAGGTCTGCAGTCTTTTCCATGTTTAACATTTTGAAAGTTTTAAGAAGGTCGACAATTTTAGAAAATGCTGGTGGCGGCGAACTGGCAAAAATTAAGCGGCGGCGGCAGCGCGCCGGCGTGGAGGGTGGTCTTAAATTTTTATTACCAAATATGGGCATTGTTGCAATATGAAACCACATTCCATACGTTTAGTCGACATTTGAAAGATTCTTATTTCGATAGATTCTTCTTTTGACAAGTTCTACTCCGTTGCTACTTTCAATGATCATCGAGGCTGAAGCAAGCTCATCCAGAAAATTCCATTCCTTGGCAGTGCGCAATATAAAAGATGATAATCAAATAAATTAATTTTAAAAATAAAAAAACCCGACTGCATAATAAAAACTGAAAGTAAGACCAGTAGTCGTGGGTCGGGACCCGTTCGACAGGTAAGGTTCGGCCGGTGGTGTCGTTTCGACAGGTACGCGATTTCATATCCAGTTCGACAGGCATAATTGTTTAGTTCTTAGTACAGTCACACGCAAAAGTGCATCAAATAAAAACTCAGTATACAAAAAGTTTTTTATTAAAAAAGAAACTATGAACTAAAGGCAGGGGGGTGTCACTCCGCAGTTTAGGCATGTTCACGCGGCGGGCATACTGAGTATGCCAGCGAGCGCTGGTTGCCACTCGCCGCGCGCGCGCTCATCGCGTTAGTTGCGTGTTGAACTAAATAATAAGTGTATCTACTTATGAACAATATTAAAACCAGACAAAAACACGTTTTGCCATCACAATAGTCTGTAGGTGTTTGTGTTAGAAGGTAAATAGGCTAGGTATCAAATAACGTGGTTGGTTATGTTAACTTGCATTTTTACTTAGGTACTACACTTCCTAACTAAAGTTACTCTTGATTTTATAGGCAGTGTTATCTTACTTAATTAATTTCAATAATAATTTTACCTCTAAATCGGCGGCGAGTGTTAACCCTGAGCTCTCGTTGCGAATGCGGCATGCATTGAGTCGGCGGTACCCAATAGAATATAAATGCTAGCGGCCGATTATGTTTCAATTTCTCTTGCAAGCCTGTGCCGCTTGCAATAGTAGGTAAATTTTTATGCCTAAAGTTGACTTTTGTTAGGGAGTGAGACTTCTGTACGTTAATACAATTATTTATTCTGTGCTAAAGGTAAGTAAGTATATTTATAAAAAAAACATCAACGGAGCCGGTGCTAGAAGACGCTTCGTTCATTCTTTAGCTGTTATAAAAACACTCTGTGGTACTCCTGACTATAAATAATTAGAAAAAATAATTCACGAGCCCATATGTAGTGTTCTTATATTTATTCTTTAATAATTTTACAAAATTATAAAACGATATTCACATTTTTTATCTCAAACTTCAAAGGCAGACAAACCATAAACTTAAAAAACTTATAAAATAAAAAAGGTCCCAACAGCTGTAATAAAATGAAACAAAAATAACTATCCACTAAATAAAACAAAAATATGAAGGATTTCACTATCCAACTGACCATTACTCTCGAGTACTCTCGACTAAAATACAATTTTAGATTAAAAACATAAAAAAGACTTAAAAGTTAGATATTTAGAATATTCTTATTATAATTAATTTTAAATTCCTTAAATAGAACATCTTTATTATCTGAAGTTGTAACTTAAATTTTTCCTGCTCTATCTCCTGTATTGCACAAAATTATTAATACACACTTGCTTGCTGCACTTAACTTGAAGTTAAACTAAATATCTTTATCTCCATCTGTAACCCTTTCCAATAGATACTCAATAAAAAAAACAATATGCAAGCAAAATCTTATTGCCAACAACCAATCACAACACTTTCATTTGTAACTTATTATTTACACCTATTGCCTTTTTTATCTCTGCTTGTCCCTCAAACTTGATTTTACTACATGGCCATTTCAAGGTCACCCGAGAACGCTATTTTAGCAAACAAGGGTATATTTTATTTAATATAAAGCGTATAACACAGAACTGCTTAGTATCAAATGTTGATCATATTAAATCTTTTTTAACTTTCGAGCTTAACTGTACCGACAGGACTTGAATTTTGCATATAAAAAAAACACCGGCCGAAATGCCTCTTTAAATTAATTTAAATAATACCAGTGCCCGTTCGCCACTTGAAAAATAAAGCACACCTGTCGAAACGAAACCAAAATACAGGTCGAACCATATCATTTTTTTTGACCGGCTGAACTTTACCTGTCGAACGGGTCTCGACATTATTGAATAACATAACGATTTTAACCGTCGGGATTTGGGACCAATAAAAATCCAGCTTCCTAATAATGGGTTCCGATTGTTTTTATTATGCAGCGGGTTTTTTATTTTAATTAATTTATTTATTTTACATTTTTTAGTTAGGGTCAGATATTTTTGTTTATTGATTTTCTCATTAGCTGTTTATATATCTCACTTGCATAAAAAGTGAACAATTTCCGAATTAAAAGCCTATATTTTAGTGGAAATCGTTAATAACCAACTTTAAATCGTTATAGATTCTAAACGTTAATTAAGATTGAAAAACGATTTGAGAAACTTAACAATGATTTTCAAATACCTATACAACTATATCCCACTTGACATACTTCGTCGATTTTCATCGGCCATTTTGATTTTGACAAGTTTTTATACTTTCTATAACATTTGCGCCCCATGACAAATCCAACGACGTATCATTTAACAAAATCGGCCCACGCGGTTGGTCTAAATGGTACAAACATACATACATAGGCTGATAAACACATTACCCTCCTTTGCGTCGCGCAGTCGGGATAAAAGCGCTCAGTGCGGATCCGCGAAATCTCGACAAGGTAAGGGTGATACCCTACAGTGCGTCTGGACTTCCGACAACTTTATGCCCAGAAGTTAAAGCTCACTGGTTACGGGAACAGATGTACCTCGAAAAGTAGGAGTCAGAGTAAATGGACTCCGTTTTGCAGAGAACAGACACGCCTGTGTTTTGGTAGCGTTGAAACTAACCATATTATTGTCATCCCACTGGGAAACAAGACTTAAGGTTAAGTTTACTCGCTCTACCAGTGCTCTCCTTTATGAGACAACTTCATCTCCACCAGCTCCTGGACCGGACAGGTATCTCTCCATGACTGTACTGTCATTTGCGTACGCAACAACTCCATGCAAAAGCAAATCATTGATGTGCAGCAGGAAAAGGGTCGCAGAGAGAACGGACCCCTGAGAAACTCCAACGTCCATAGCTGTTAGGTCAGAAGAGCATCTATCGATGACTACTCAGATCGACCGTTGTCTCAGGAAGTCAGCTATCCAGTCACAAAAGTCGGCAAGAACACGGTACGCAGGAAGCTTGCTTAGCAGACTTGCATGCCAAACCCTGTCAAATGCCTTTGAGATATCTAGGGACACGGCGAGAGCTTCACAATGTTTCTCGATAGCATCGCCCCAGCAGCGCGTGACATATACCAAAAGATCCCCTGTTGATCGTCCCCGGCGAAAGCCAAAGTAACGATGAATGAGTAAATCGTTGTCTTTTAGGTAAGTCAGCAGCTTGCTATTCAGTACCCCTTCCATAACCTTGCAGAGTATGGAGGTGATGGCGATAAGTCGGTAATTGCAGGGGTCGTCACGGCTACCCTTTTTGGGTACTGGTTGCACGTTAGCAAAGCTTCCAGAATTTGGGTACGGTTTTAGTCTTAAGGGAGAATGTCAGTACAGGAGACAACTCAGGCCCACAATACCTCAGAACAGGTATTCCATCTGGACCGCTATCTTTATTCACGTCTAGACTCTGTAGTGCTCTGCGAACCTATTTATTATGTATCGTAACTTCCGGCATTGATAAGTCACAGCGGGGTATTGACGGCGGCTGATGAGAGCCAGAGTCCAGAAGAGAATTGCTCGCAAAAAGAGATGCGAAGAGATCTGCTTTCTCTTGCACGAAGTAAGCTAGCGATCCATCAGGTTTCTGCATGGGAGATAGCATTGGACGGCATAAATTCGTTTCGACAGATTTTGATAAGGACCGAACTGCTTACTACCCGGTGAGTAAGATGCTAATCTACTCCCTATTTGGCTAATGCGGTCTAAATGAGCCTTGCCGATAACCCGGCTATATGACTTGGCAGCTGCTTTGAATGTCCTCCTCATCGAATGAACCCTCCTAGCCCAGATTTCGCGATCGCGGGCTTGGACCCGCGCCTGGTATTCTGCTTCTTTGCGTGCTTGAACCAGGGCCGAGTCTTTTGACCGAGCGGGATGGCAGAAAATGGAATAAAGAATTCCATTCCCTGCCGTATTACATCTGGAATCGTGTCAGCTGAACGAGAGGGGATTTTGAGACAAAAACTTTTAACAGAAACTTTTAATTGCATGAAAATTGCACAGAAAATTGACTGAATTCCTTATTCTAAATTTAAAATTTTTAACCGAGTCATATTCAATACGTTTTTATAACGAGAGTATGCAACTTCCTTGCACATTTTCTTTTGTTTTCTTACTAAAATCCGTATATTCGCAAATGTTCCAAATTCAAAATGTTTTATTCACTCAGTGAAATAAACAGCGTTTTATTCACTGTTTTTGAAGAATAACGGACCCTTTTTCGAGGGGCAATGGTAAAAATACAATTTCAATTTCTTTATTGCAAGTCACAAAAAATTCTTAAAAGATCTTACAACACAAGAACAATGAGTCTGATGTGACGCCCCGTGGGATCACAGCAATTTAAGGAGAAGAGCGACTAGCTATGTTAAGTTTGAAATAATATTTATACAATTCAATTTAATGTAAATTATTAACATTTCAAGTATTTATTTATTATAATTAACATTTTCAAGTAATACATTATTGTTATCAGATGAAAGAGCAGAAGTACTTTAGTGGTTAAGTTATACGGCACAGCGGAGGAGCTTAACATTTCGGAACTCTACATGTCAGATGAAACAAGTAATGTGCAACCACCTCCTCCTCAGTTTGATTATGACCGACCGCACAAAGCCCCCAGGATGCCTCAACAGCTTACTGACGATAAGTACGAAGAATTTAAGATTGAAATGAGACAATTGGTGACTTACCTTACAAAATCCCAAAAACAATAACTCGATGCAATAAATCTAAATCTACAAGAGATACAAGAGACCAACCAGCATATTGAGAGCTCGATGGATTTCTAGATAGAACAAAACAATGCCCTTAAACTACGAATAGATGAGTTAATTATAAAGAGAAACAGAGACTATATACATATCCTGGAGTCCAAACTTGAAGATGTACAGATCGGAGCCCGAAAAACCAGCTTCGAGATTAAGAACATTCCTAAAATAAACGCAGAATCTAAGCAAGATCTCATAGAAATGGTTACTACTTTACCGAAGACAATCAACTGCGAAATTAAGAAATCGGACATTGTGGATGTACACAGGGTGAGAGGTAAAAACCCTGAAATAAAAAATACGCCGATAATAGTGGAGACGAACTCAGCGATAATAAAAAACGAGCTTTTAAAAATGGCAAAGATTTACAACACAAAAACTCAAAACTCAAGAAGATACTCTAATCTTCCTATTCGAAAGGATCCCGCCTCTATTTCCTGGCCCGTGACCTGGCCAGGTCGAATGGTTATAAGTTTTGCTGGACGGCGTATGGTAAAGTATTTGTCAGGAAAAATGAAAACTGCCCAGTCATAAATATCAAAACGGAAGAAGAAGTCCAGAGCCTACTTCAAGAAAAATGACTATATAATTTAAATGATAACGCTTACACTTTAATAATTATACATTTCTTATTAACCTACAGCGTTCTCTTATTTTTAATTAAAATATTTAACTCAAGCACTCAGCTACATTCATATACACACATTAATTATAATATAACAAACACACCCTTCACTCACACATTCTTCACAATCATGACTATCACTTTTTTCACTCCCACACTAGTAAAAATAGTAACATACTTCAAGGCTACATTAAAAAATTTCATTAAAATATTTAAGCGTACTAAATATTTACGCCTCCCACCTCAACAAAACACAAGCCAACATCACTCAATTAATATGGCACAAGCCCACTGCAAAACAGTGGTCGTAGCCCAGTGGCTCTTGCTGATCTCAACCGATCAGGGAGGTTAAGCAACGTTCACAGAGGCAGGGAACCTGATGGGTGACCAAAGTGGAAATTTATCACGAGCGTTTCCGTGCTTCGGAGGGCACGTTAAGCTCTCGGTCCCGGCAGTTGTCGATTGACTACAGTCGTTAAAACCAAGTCAGAGGCCATTGTGCGGTTTGAAAACTCTGTCACCAGCGTTAGCCAAGTTCGCCACATACTTGACTATACCTACACGATAAGAAGAAGAAGACTGCAAAACACGCACTACCTTAAAATATTCTATTAAAACTGCATATAATTACTTTATGATTGAGTCGAGTATCACCATTCACATATACCATAATGGATAACATAACACAAACGTTAAATGACATGGATAATATGGAGGTGGCATCTTCTTGCTTATGTAATCCGGAGGATCTTACTAAGCAAATAACAATAAATAATACGGACTTGACACTTGTTTCTCAAAATATAAGAAGTATATATCATAATTATGACGATTTCATTGTACTTTATCTAACTTTACATTTGTAACCGATATCATAACACTGACAGAATGCAGGTTAAACGATAGTAAACCATTGCCACAACTACAAGGCTAATACGCATATCATACTACCCAACACCAAAACCAAAATGATGGGGTAGTTATGTATATTAAAAGCACATTAAAACATAAGGTAAAAGAAATTAAACTTACACACGCATCATGTCTACAAGTTGACGCATTGGACACTAATATCTTGGGTATTTATAGGTCCCCATTAATAAGAATGCAGAACCATTTATAAATTCCTTAAAACTTCATATCGCTTCCCTGGCAGCTAGGAAAAGTTGCGTTGTCACGGGTGATATAAATATTAATATACGACTCAAAGATGATGAACCCACATTCGAACACAATAATAGAATCTTATACCTGAATATGCTATCTAGTTTTGGGATACTTGCAGGTCATACCATTAAAACAAATGATAAAAATTGTATGGATCACATGACGATAAAACTAAATAGATCTAAGTACACAGCCTCCATAGCTGTACTCGAAACAAGCATAACCGATCATTAAAACTGTTTTTCTTGCGATTTCTAAAATAAAACACCGCTCACTTTATTATACAACTAGAACTAAAACTGATTTTGAAGGTGCTTTGCAACATTTAAAAAATAACAATATCAAAGACTTATTATACTGTGATAGCCCGAATATTATAATTGAAAGTTTAATTAAAAATATCACCTTAAGTCTTGAACAAAATTCTACTACCATTAAAATACCTAGAACAAAAAGAACTATTAAGCCCTGGATCACCCCTGGCATACTAAGATGTATAAAAAACAGAAATAAGCTGCAGAAACTATTTAAAAACAATCCTGGAAATGACTTAAATAGAATAATTTATATTAGATATAGGAACTATTGTAATAACTTATTCAAAAATTGAAAATAAATTATGAAAAAGATCTGTTAATAAAATCATTGAACAATAATAAAAAAACTCTGGAAATAAATTAAAAATATAACATACACTAATAAATTTTATAAACAACCTACTGAACTATTGCATATTAAATCTTCAAATAAGGAATCAATCAATAATGTAAATAATTATTTTGCAAATGTTGGTAAAGTGTTAGCCTCGAAAACAACTACCTACCTCTAACCCCCAACTCAAAGCTATTCTGGACAATGTACAACTCCAACCTAACACTTTTGTTTTAATGCCAACTGATTGTGATGAAGTTCATGGTGTCCTAATGAACCTCAAAACAGAGCATCGACCATACAGCCTAATAGACGCCTAATGCAAGGCGAACACTTTCTGGCAACACGTTAGACTTATACGTCTTACTTAAGACACCGATCGCGAAATCTGGTTCAGTATCGACCACATCCGTGACCCGTGTACATCTCGTGTGTTTATTACAAAATAAAATACGAAAGAGGAGAAACATGGCTCCCTGTACAATAAAATGGTGTGGAAAATGTAGCCAATCATGTAATTTCAAAAAAGACGGCATAACTTTTCATAGGTAAGCCAATTTCAAGATTATTACTGTCAAGAATCAATTTATTCAGAGCTCAAATTACGTTGGTTCGAATCCGTGACGAAAGCATTTGTTTATCAGTACATCCCTTTCTTTCAAATACAAATAAGTACTGCTTATCCTTTCTTGGATTATTGTCACGCGTTACTAGTGCTGTGACACTACTCAACTGATGAACGAAGTAACTATGTAGTATATTATGTTAAGTGCCCTATTACAATTCGTAGTTGCTCGATTATAGGTTTCCGCGCGATTTTGTGTGAACAGTTGTTCTTGAGGAAACATTCGATTAGAATTATATAGTTTGAGCAGGTAACCTTGATATTTTATGATATTTTGTATGACGGGGGGGGCGCGGAACCTTGTACTTTTTGAGATATTCAAAAAACAATTTTTGAGGTTATGTTGTATGAAAAATCGGCAAAAATCACGTAGTTTCCGACAAAAATCGCTGCCGCAGTCACTTTCGGGACCTGGGGAATATGGGGGTTGTTGGGTGGGGATGGATGATGAACGCGGAGGTCTGAAGGCACGGAGGTCAAAGAGGTCACAGAGGTCAAGGTGGGCCAACCTAGTCTATCTGATTCGGGGTCGGTGGTTATGGGATGTTGACCTAAATTCCTTCTGTTGTGGCTTCGGCAGGGAGTATCGCGGCGTTTGCACGCGTGTACCTAGTTCGCAGGCAGGGGTCATCACTCGCCTTCGCAGCTTCGGCTTGCCGCCGCGCTCCTCCGCGCCTTCGCGTTTTTGAATTGCACTCTAGGGGTAGGGCAGACAAGACTGCGTGGAGTCGGTGTTGGCCGATTCGGTTCCGTCACTCATTTCGCACCTAAACCTAATCTATCTGATTCGGGGTTGACTGATTCGGTTCTGTCACTTATTTCGAACCTTAACCTAATCTATCTGATTCGGGATCGACAGATTCATTCTTCGGCGACCAGCCTCAGCCGCTACGGCTCCCATGGTGCCTGAACTTTGTTACAGCGGGCGAGGGCTGCTCTCCCTCCGCGCCTCCGGATTTGCAAAAACACTCTAGGGGTATGAGCGACAAGTACCACGTGGAAGTCGGGGTTGACTAATTTAGGTCTGTGACTAAAATTTGACTTGCATGATAAATGTTCATTTATAACATTTGTACCACAAATGTCATGACTTTGACACATTAATGCGCTTATTTATGACAAATAAATCGCAACCCATAAAACGGAACGTTAATATGCGTTTTTGTTAGACAATTTCTGTATAAAAGTAAATAATTTCAAAAATTTATTTCTCGCAAACCTCTCATCTCCGCGTTTTGAAATTTTGGATTTTTTTACATCTAATTAATGTCTAATCCCACAAAAAATTTGACGCGCGTAGCTCGCAGAACCTAATCTAAAGTTGAGCCGAAAAGGGTAATATTTTACGAATGCACGTATGTATACGTGTGTGTGTAAGTGTATATATTTATATTTTTCTAGATTCTTATCATCCTCTCCGAAACAAGAATATTAGGTACTGAAAAGCCAATCTAGAATGTTAGCGTGCTCTCCGAATGAAAAATATGAATGTGGAGTGCTCTTCGAAACACAGAAATGCCTGTGAATTGTAGTAGAAAAATATAACCGATATCCTTAAGTTAGTGTTTCCTAGGACGACTTCACAGACATATTCGTGTTTCGGAGGGCACGGAAACAATTTAAATAATGTGAGCTAAAAATGTAAAAGTACTCTTAATAGTGTTAGCAATTGTCATTCAAGTCGAAAGTTGACAACAAACAAGTAACAGAACAGCGCGCGTGAAGCTCGTGCGAACCAACAGTTCCCGTCATACCAGCTTCCGGCGGGGGTCGGCGAGCGGAGTGGGAGGTTCGACGAAGCTACGAGCGCCGCCGGGCAAATCGTGGCGTCATTCTGGTAGCAGTCATCGAAGCAACAACTTGACTATTAGCGCGGAGTGTAGTGACTATTAGTTTAATGTAATATAAAGTCTACGTCGTATTCTTTTGCTATTTAAAATTAATAAATGTGAACATTATAATATTTGAGTTCGGGTTAAATGCAGTCAGTATAAAATTAAAATAAATTTATATATTCGAAGGTTAGTAAGTGGTTTTCTTTTAGCTCGGAAGTGGTAATAAATAACCTGTGTGCCCACGTGGTTAACCGTAAGTACCTTCCTAGTGAAGTATTTTGTTATATCTTCGATATTTACGACATTACAAAGCTTGATTGATTAACGGACACGTATTTTAAAATAATTATACTTTAGATTATTAACAATTTAGGCCGTGCCTTGCCAGGGCTACCCTCTGGAGGTAATCGGCTATTCAGTGTTTGACTATACCTTAGATTATTAACAATTTAGGCCGTGCCTTGCCAGGGCTACTCTCTGGGGGTGATCGGCTATTAAGTGCTTGATTTTACCATAGATTTTTAACAATTTAGGCCGTACTTTGCCAGGGCTACCCTCTGGAAGTAATTGGCTATTTAGTGCTTGACTATACCTTAGATTATTAACAATTTAGGCCGTGCCTTGCCAGGGCTACCCTCTGGAGGTAATCGGCTATTCAGTGCTTGACTATACCTTAGATTATTAACAGTTTAGGCCGTGCCTTGCCAGGGCTACCCTCTGGAGGTAATCGGCTATTCAGTGTTTGACTATACCTTAGATTATTAACAATTTAGGCCGTGCCTTGCCAGGGCTACTCTCTGGAGGTGATCGGCTATTAAGTGCTTGATTTTACCATAGATTGTTAACAATTTAGGCCGTACCTTGCCAGGGCTACCCTCTGGAGGTAATCGGCTATTCAGTGTTTGACTATACCTTAGATTATTAACAATTTAGGCTGTGCCTTGCCAGGGCTACTCTCTGGAGGTGATCGGCTATTCAGTGCTTGATTATATCTTAGATTAATAACGAAATAGGGCGTGCCTTGCCAAGGCTTCACTCCGGAGGCCACTGCCTATTCAGTACACGATTGTACCTTAGATTATTAGCAATATGGGTCGTGCCTTGCCAGGGCTGCTCTCTGGAGGTTACTACCTATTCAGTTCTAAGATTAATAACGAAATACGGCGTGCCTTGCCAGGGCTACACTCTTAAGGCCACTGCCACAGAATAAATTATAGTACTAACGTACAGAAGTCTCACTCCCTAACAAAAGTCAACTTTAGACATAAAAATTTGCCTACTATTGCGAGCGGCACAAGCTTGCAAGAGAAATTGAAACTTATAGTCGGCCGCTAGCGTTCATATTCTATTGCGCACCGCCGACTCAATGCCGCGTTCGCGACGAGAGCTCAGGGTCAACACCCGCCGCCGATTTAGAGGTAAATTTATTATTGAAATTAATTAAGAAAGATATTACTGCTTATAAAATCAAGAGTAACTTTAGTTAGGAATGTAGTAAGTAAAAACACAAGTTAACATAACCAACTATGTTATTTGATACGTAGCCTACATACCTACTAACTACAGACACCTACAGACTACTGTGATGGCAAAACGTGTTTCTGTCTGGTTTTAATATTGTTAATAAGTAGATACACTTATTATTTTGTTCAACACGCGACCGTACCTAGCGGTTCACGCGAGCGCGGCGAGCCGCGCGAACATGCCTAAACTGCGGAGTGACACCCCCCTGCCACTGCCTATTCAGTGTATGATTATACTTTAGGTTAATAACGAAATATGTGGCTTCTTGCCAGAGCTGCTCTCTGGAGTCCCTACCGACCAGTGCAGGTCTATAAAGTAGTTTATTAAATTCATAAATGTACTTATTGTGTAATTTAGCACTGCTTCTCTAGTTTCTGCTTATGGTATAACTTTTACAATCATATTTAATTACCAAGATGAACAAGTTGCTAGTAACCTTACAGACATACGCATATATTAGTACATACACGTATCTACGTGGTAAAACATTGGTTTAGTTTCAGTTTAAAAAAAAAATATATCCTGATTCGCTTACACCCCTACCTGCGAGAAGGAAGAAGTTAGAAAAGGGAAGATCAGACTGGGTAAGTTGAAGAAACTATACGAATGTCTACGCAGCAGAGAAAAATTTAACCATGGACGTCGTTTTCTGGGCCAGAAACTAAAGAGAAGGAAGGAGACGCATGTGAGTCATCAAGCTCCACAGAATAATTTAGTTTGTTGACTTGATTTTATATTCTTCTTAAAAAACGATTGACTTTAGTCAAAGTTAAAAGTCAACGTTAAAAGTCAAAGTTAGAAGTCAGAGTTAGCAGTCAAAGTTAGAAGTCAAAGTTAGAAGTCAAAGTTAGAAGTCAAAGTTAGAAGTCACAGTTAGACGTCAAAGTTAGAACTCAAAGTTAGAAGTCAAAGTTAGAATGCAAAGCTAAAAGTTAAAGCTAAAAGTCAAATCTAAAAGCCAAATCTAAAAGTCAAATCTAAAAGTCAAAGCTAAAAGTCAAATCTTAAAGTCAAATCTTAAAGTCAAAGCTAAAAGTCAAAGCTAAAAGTCAAAGCTAAAAGTCAAAGCTAAAAGTCAAATCTAAAAGACAAAGCTTGTGTTATCGTTAAAAATTATAGTTGATATTTTTGGATTACGATTATAAAAAACGAATTGATTTTGTTTTGTATCGAAGGTTTATCTTCCAGCCAGTGACGACTGAGTATACTGAAATATTTAAATGTTCTCATAGTTTCCGTAACTCTACCGTCATCAGCAAACAGGATATTTTTGATCATTTGAGTCATTACAAATTTTCGTTATTCGTGTGTATTGTTTTCGGTTACTGAGATATGATTTTATTAGGTTAGTTGCATTGCCTCTGATTCAGGTATTCATTATAATTTGTGAAATAATAAACTATTATCTACAAAGTCAAAGGCTTTAATCAAGTCCATAAGTATGGCATGTACTGGTCTCTTAGAATTGACACTATCTAAAATATGCTCTTGAAGCTCATTAATAGCCATGTTTATCGTAATATTCTTCCGAAACCCCTTCTGTTCTGATGGTAATGTTATATTTATCCTAATAGGAATAAGTTTGGTTATTATAACCTTATCAAATATTTTTGAAAACACAGGCAGGAGTGTTATTGGTCTATAATTACTTAAGTCGTTTCGTTTATCTTTTAGCGTGATGGTTTAATAAAAATTGTTAATTTTAGTCGCTCAAGGTAGACACCACTACATATATACTTTGGCTTATTTCATGACTAAGTGGGTGGGCAACACTTTTGATTACTTTCGTTGAAAGTCGTCAAATCCTGTATTTTGTTTTTTTTTAACAATGAATTGTCGATTGTAGATCTTTGGGTAACATAGGTGACATATAAATGGAGTTAGTGGTCGTTTGAATAAGTCTAGTTCCTTTTTATTACGTTTGAAGAAATAGTCATGTTTTCACTTGGTCGATAACGATTTCAGTAAGACTAGTGACTGTATTATCGCCTAATTTAATGTTTGTTTTTGTGCTTCTTCACATGTTCAGTTTTGCTCTATTGATAATTTTCCAAGTTGCCTTGGACTTATTAAACGATGTTTTTATATTATTCTTATTTTCTCTTTTGTAAGTAAGTTTTTTAAGTAACTTTTGAGTTAACTTTAATATAGTTTTTAATCCTCTCGAATATACCCTTGAATTATTTTTATTGTTTTCATTAAAGCCGGGTCCGTTCAAGATATGAAAACAAGAAAATCAAAGATCATACAGTAACTTAAAATCTTCCAAAAAGGTATTATAAGCCATGTTTACTGTTTAGGTCTACGGTCGGCATTATAAACATATGTTAATCTGAAATTCGATAGGTGTGTGAAAAATGTTTTTAGATTACCTTTAGAGTAATTTATTTTTGTGATGTGCCAAATGTTAATAACGCATGCCTAGTTGTGCTGTATGGTCAGGTAGGCCGAAATCTAAAACTTATTTTTATTTTAAATTGTTTTGCTGATTAGCCTCGTCAGTTCATAAACTTCTAATGTAAAGTAATTGCAAGTAAGACGTTTTCCACCTCTAGCGTCATGTTTTTTCTATCAAGTCCATTATTATCCACATACATATTATTACCACCACATACATCAATTTGTTCCGTTTTAATTTATTTATTTTTATTTATTTACCGTTTACTACAGTGTACACAATAGAATACAAAATGAAATTTAGTTCTGTTTAAGCTTTTATGAAGAACTAGCTTTCCGCCCGCGGTTCCGCCCGCGTGGACTACAGGTTACTTCGTGCCCAACTGTGGGATAAATAATAGCCTATGTCCTTTCCTAGGTTCTAATCTATCTCTGTACCAAATTTCGTCAAAATCGGTTCGGTAGTTTAGGCGTGAAAGACAGACGGACAGACAGAGTTACTTTCGCATTTATAATATTAAGTAAGGATCCTTTCTAGTATATTATAGAAAGTATCTAAGCTAAGTTTTCGTTTATTAGGAACCACAAGTAAATCTTCCTCGCTGTTTTCTATATTAAGTAACAAAGTTAGTTTCAGTAACGCAAATGATATCTAACTCGATATTTTTTGTATATACCTAGTTTTACTTCATAGAGAGTAAGTTCGTTAGATTTTGTAATTAAGCCAGCTATATTCGGATACATTATATTTAGATTTAAAAAAAAATCTTTCTTTATCTTGCGTTGTCGAAGATTGAATTTCAATATTTCAGTGTTGCATAATAGAGTTTTGTCTTTGTCTGCTATCAAATTATTATTATCATCGGTAGGTAGTTGGGTGCTCTTGCAAATGACTGGTTGATGATCTCTTATCACTTTTTATGGCTTTCTGAATATTGTTTACTCTTTCCCATCTAAAATCAACGTTATTTGTTATTATAGTGTGATAGCCACTTTTTTTTCGCTACAATAAAAATCTGTTTTAATTCCTTTCTTTCTTATAGTTATGATTTGTCTAAGTATACTGTAATGTTCAATCCAACTTTTCTCAAGTAAGCACAGTTCTGTTATCTGTTATATATATATTTTTAATTCTTTTGTTTATTCATTTAAATATATCGGGCTATTGTAGCATTTTGTCCTATGCCTATAAAAGAGGAGTTCTTTAACACATCCCGATAGTTACGTTGAATATGTCGGAAGACATTTTAAATTCTTCTTACATCCGCTTCTGTTTCCTAGAGTTTACTTATCATCCATGAAGTGCAGAGATCTTGTCGTTGTTTTCAGTTTAACTATCTGTACATTCAGTCGTTTCTAGATAACTTCTTTTGTGAATTTTCAGCCTGCAGTATAGAGCATTTTTATCTAGCAATTTTATTTTGGAATTCATATGAGCAATTTTTTTTAATTTGTTTATAATTTTCTGTTCATCACTAAGACTTTCAGTAGTACTGTGATGGAAATAAATGTTGTGTCTATCTATCTAGTAATTTTGAAATCTTTCTTTAATTCGGATATAATATCATATTCTTGATTTCGGAAAAAAGTTTTGCATGGACGAAATGAGGTGATCGTCATTTTCCTGCAATTTTGTAGTACATTTTTGAGTGGACAATTTGTCGTCTCCATATGCTGATTGACTTGAGTGGCTTATTGTGTTAGTTGTATCACTATGGTTGATTTGGTTTAGTATTTGGACTTTTTGTCATCAAAGTGTCTCTTAAAAAAGAAAAATATTTAAATCCACTGAGTCATCGTAAAAGGAGTCAGTGGATGAATGAATTATTCTTTTTTGTACGCCAGGAAAAAAAAATGAATATAAATAAACAAAACAAAAAAAAAGTGCAAAAAGTTAGCCTTATTTTCCAGGCAAAATTTATATTTTTCAGTATTGTTACATCTAAGTTATTTTTATGATCTGTATATTTTCGAAAGTTTGTCCTTTCGTGCCAGTTTCTTATCAGTGTATAAGTATTACCTACTTTTCGTTCCTTTGAGCAAAAGAATAGACACTTCCATGTTTTTTTTTTGTGTTCAGAAGACATCATGTTATAAAATCGATTAATGAACAATAAGAAAATACAAAGTGATAGTTTAGCCATATAGTATTATTCCTAAAAGTGCAGGTTTTCAACCGAGGATATAAGATGATGGGGCGAGCGAGCTGCCATTTGATCTCGTACAGTTCACTGATCATAGGATGGTGAAAATGATTTATGGTAAAATAGACATACGCATACGTATAACTTCCATTTGTATATTTGGTGTATTATTTCTGAATAAAAAAAATATTCCGTTCTAGTTGATGGGGCGAGAGAGCTGCCGTCTGATCCCGTGATGGGGCGAGAGAGCTGCCATCCGATCCCGTGATGAGTCGAGAGAGCTGCCATCCTATCTCGTGCTGAGGCGAGAGGGCTGTCATCCGACACCGTACAATTCTCTGATCATAGGATGAGCGTATCGCTATGACTAAAGTTTATTTATGGTAAAATGAGTTGATGGGGCGAGAGAGCCGCCATTCATATTAAGTATCTGATCATGGGATGAGCGTATCGCTATGACAGATAATCTTTATAGTAAAATAAGTTAACGGGGCGAGAGAGCCGCCATTCTAGTCAATTATCTGATCATAGGATGAGCGTATCGCTATGACTGAAGTTTCTTTATGGTAAAATTAGTTGATGGGGCGAGAGAGCCGCCATTCATATTAAGTATCTGATCATGGGATGAGCGTATCGCTATGACGGAGATTATTTTTATGGTAAAACTTGTTGATGGGGCGAGAGAGCCGCCACTACATGAAGTATCTGATCATAGGATGAGCGTATCGCTATGGTTGACTAAAAGGAGCGAGCGAGCTGCCAGTTACAATATATATGACTCTTCAATCATAGGATGAGAGTATTGTTATGATGAAGATTTTTAATAAGTTAAGCTAAAGCATTGAATGAGGACATTCATCAATTGTAAGGATGGCCGAAAAGATCAAGGTGGGTGGAATGTCTGGGTCAGACATTAAGTCAGAATGGCCGAATGTTAGCAATTGTCATTCAAGTCGAAAGTTGACAACAAACAAGTAACAGAACAGCGCGCGTGAAGCTCGTGCGAACCAACAGTTCCCGTCATACCAGCTTCCGGCGGCGGTCGGCGAGCGGAGTGGGAGGTTCGACGAAGCTACGAGCGCCGCCGGGCAAATCGTGGCGTCATTCTGGTAGCAGTCATCGAAGCAACAACTTGACTATTAGCGCGGAGTGTAGTGACTATTAGTTTAATGTAATATAAAGTCTACGTCGTATTCTTTTGCTATTTAAAATTAATAAATGTGAACATTATAATATTTGAGTTCGGGTTAAATGCAGTCAGTATAAAATTAAAATAAATTTATATATTCGAAGGTTAGTAAGTGGTTTTCTTTTAATAGTACTAAAAGTAAACATAATAAACAAAACTTAAAGTACGAACCGTTTCCTAATTAAACTATTTCTCTTATAACCCTTCAATAAGAAGAATACGATCTCAGCCTACAACAAGCCATATTTGGGTTCATTGTGAAGAAACCAATCATGTGGTGGATTTAGAAAATAGTGTAATGTATAAATACATAACTACAAGGTTGGTATTTCTCACAAAATCTTCGGTCTAGAAACCTGCAGTTCGAAGAACTTACACAAAATTAATTCATTTTAAGAATAATTGAGTATTAATTATAAAATGTATGCGTCTACCTTTCTTTATTAAAATAATTTGAATTGATAGAAGTATTTCATGTTTTTTTGCTGTGTTCCGTCGGAGCGTGGGAGTACCAGTGCCTATATATGCATTTTCTGGGTTAACTCGCCCCATCGTCGACCTCATCTTTGACCTTTATGGTCAAGATTGAGGTCAAGAGTTAACTCATCTTAGATCATATAAATAAAAAAAACTCTTACGCCCAGACCAACCTTTTGACCGAGAAAGCTTCAATTTTACAGTTTCTGAAATTGTTGTTCCACAATGAAGTTACGGCTAATGACCCTTGAACATTGAATGTCACGGGCACGTGTTAATAATGTAGATGTAACATCACATCACTCGTAATATTTAGACGAAGATCCCAGGGCCGCCAGACCTTACTTATTTTCTCATAAACCAAATGTGTGGGAAATAGTAGTGCTAGTACGTACTAGTAATGTATTAATACCAGCTAACCTGGGCCGGCGGCCAATTTTCAGCTACCAGGTTCTGAAGGTACTTCCAAAAATTACTCACGTGTCTTGAAGTCTAGCTGCCGATGAAAATTAATAAACAACAACGCCAGATACTCTCCGTCGGCTGTAATTTCTGCCAGACGCTTAACAGTTCGCAAACAAATTATGCGATTATACTTACAATCTGAGCCGTGATTTTTGTATACGATGTTCAGGGAACTATAACAATACTTTTTATAGCACCCAGACTGCAAGACAAGTGAGCAATTTTTGGAAGTACCTTCAGAACCTGGTAGCTGAAAATTGGCCGTCGGCCCAGGTTAGCTGGTATTCATACATTACTAGTACGTACTAGCACTACTATTTCCCACACATTTGGTTTATCAGAAAATAAGTAAGGTCTGGCGGCCCTGGGATCTTGGTCTATAAAACTGGTTTCACCTAAAACACTATTATGGCTGTAAAACAAACAAAAATTCCATTCCTTGCGTATTAGAACCTTGGCGAGGGACTTATCAGGATACATTTATCATAACATTTTTTGTAGTTGTTTTTATTAGTAGTTGAACACGTTTTAGTATAAATAGAATCAACCCTGTTCTTGTTACGAATTGTGAGCCAGTCGGGTAATAATAATTGTCTATAAATAAATAATAATTGTATTTATTAATCAGTACCATGAAAATCAATTAACAACCATCATATAACTAATGAACAAGAATGTCGCAAAACTCCCGAGATAAGAGAAGCGTGAGTGTGCGTCTTAAATCTTTTAAAAAAATTAACTTTTTGCGTCATTTTTTAAATTCTTGTTTGTTACTGTGCGCCCCGTATAAACAAACGCTATAACTTTTAAACTAGTTTAATGGTGCGTTTTACTGAGAAATTTTAATTTTTTTGTAAAACTTGACGAAAAACAAACCTGATGCCTGTTAGAAATATTTTTTATTTATTTTCAGTTGTGGCGGTTGTTTTCCCTCGCTTTTAATTTTATGAGAACCCCCTGTTGTTTCCGTTATTAAGTTAGGTTCACCGTGATAGGTAATTTAGTTTAAAAGTTATACCGTTTGGTTTATACGGGGGCACAGTAACAAACAAGAATTTTAAAAATGCCATAAAAATGTATTTTTCTTAGATTTTTTTAGAGAAAAAATGTATCAGGCCTTAAGGGCAATAGGGAGCTTTATTAGGAGTACGCTTATCCACGCAATGGAGAGCGAACTAAGTGTTCCACCGTTGGTTGTAAGAAGGCAATATTTGGGTTTTAAATTTTGCTTAAAAACACTTTCATGGACCGATAGCAAAAATGGTGCCCTGATATCCGAACTCAGTACTCTTTGTCACGATAGGTATTGGCAAAACAAGAAAAAACCTTTACTGGCAGAAATTTATAGAGAAACCGAAGCTGATGGTATACACTCCGAATACCCACTTCAAATGTTTTCTCTGAGTATCTGGATTAACTTCTTAAATCTAAAAAATATAATTAGAGTAGACTTACATAATGTGAAAATGAGTAAAAGGTCATATGAAACTAATCAACTTAAATGGGATATTTTAAAAGAGCTTTATGATAAATATAGTGGTCGGCAGAAGCTTTATTCCGATGTTAGCCTTTTATGATCCACTTAATAATTTCAGTTGCGGGTAAAAAATTGTCAGGGATCTTTCAATTATGTCGTTAAAAGAAAACAGAAAATTTTTTCTTATCTCATGAGAAAATCTTCTTCTCCAAATTGTGATGTGTGTGAAACAGATTGTGTATCTCCTTACGGAGTGCACAAAAAATAAAGTTGAAAGAGAAATATTGATTGGCAAATTTAATTTAAATAAGAATAATGTAGGTGTATTTTAAACTGTATTAAGTAGACCTTGGTCCGAAGTAGCCATACAAATGTATGACATGGTGGCTGCATCACATCATTAATTTTATTGTTAGGCTAGTGTGTATATTGTATTTAGATTAAGATTGACGGGATTGACATGTTTTTGTAGACAAAAATCCCTAAAATAAATAAAGATTAAAAAAAAATCCTTTAAAAAGGGGGAGGCAATCTTAAAAACTGACTTGCAAAATTTTAAGGTATTTTAAAGTTAAGAGCATTCAATCACTTCTTTTACAGGACTTGCGAGAAAGAACGACGGGATCGTATGAAGCAGCATTATGAACAATATAACGACGGACGAGGAGGAGTGTGTGGCGGCGGGAGACCCTCTGGTGCGGTTCGTGATGCACGGCGTGCTGCTGAACGGCATCGGCGCGGGCGGGCTGCTGGGCAACGCGCTGGCCTGGCTGGTGCTGTCGCGGCCGCAGATGCGCTCCTCCATCAACTGCTTGCTCATCGGGCTGGCGGCCTGCGATACCGCGCTCATCCTCACCTCCGTGCTGCTGTTCGGACTCACTGCCGTCTACCCCTACACCGGCCGGATGCGGTACTACTACTTCAACATCTATCCACACCTCACACCGTATGTGTTTCCACTCTTTACCCTGGCGCGGAACATGTCGGTGTACCTCACGCTGATGGTGACGGTGGAGCGCTGGCTGGCGGTGTGCCGGCCCTTTCGTGCAATGGCTCTATGCACGCGGTCGCATGCGCGCTGGTGCGTGCTGGGCACGGCGCTGTTTTCGTTCCTCTACAACATTCCTAAGTTTTTTGAGTTTGAGGTGTATTGCATGCAGTTAGGTAACGACGTCATCTACTGCTGGAGGCCGACCAATTTCCGCAGCAAAATATATGTCGAAGTGTACCTGTACTGGATGCATATAGTAGTAATGCACATAATCCCGTTCAGTGCGCTGGCGGCGCTGAACGCGTGCATCGTGCGGCAGGTGCGGCGCGCGCAGGCCGAGCGCGCGCGGCTGTCGATCATGCAGCGCCACGAGCTGCGGCTGACTATCATGCTGCTGGTGGTTGTGCTGATTTTCTTCGCCTGCAACATCCTGCGCTTCGTGAGTCACGCGTGCGAGGCGTTCCTGTGGGAAGGGTTGCAAAACATCAGGTTTGTCGTTGACACGACCAACATTCTGCTCGCCGTTTTCTACAGTAGCGTCAACTTCGTTATCTACATCACATTTAGCAAGAAATTCAAGAATGTCTTTTTAAAAACTCTCTCCGCGTGTCGTGGGAAGGCACGCTCCGGTAAAGTGAGCCGGGGTTCACCCAAACGCAAGTGTGATGACAGCCTGACAACTGGCGATCGCAGCAACAAACACGAAGACACGGTCAACGGCGTCTCATCTACCACTGCCGTGAGGTACCCTGCACCCGCTCCTGCCCCCGCAACCGCCCCCGCACCCGCGCTTCCTTTATCGCAAACTGCTTGCACCGAGCAGGAGCATTATATTTGAAAACTATATTTAAAATCCCTATTTATATTTTAAATGCGAAAGTAATTCTTTCTGTCTGTCTGTTACGCTTTCACGCCTAAACTCCTTAACCGACTTTGGTGCAATTTGGTACAGAGATAGATTAGACCTTGGAACCGGACATAGGCTACATTTTATCCCACAGCGGGGCACGATATAACCTGTAATCCACGTGGGCGGAGCCACGGACGGAAAGCTATAATGATATAATAATAAAAAGTTTCTCTAACTCTGTTTCATCTAAATCCGGCTTGAGAAAGTCAGACTGGTACTTGTCAGATTTTTTATATAATATATAATTATATTTTTTAATGAAATATTATTAAAAAAGTTCTTACATTAAAAACACTATTTGTAAATAGTTGGGAGCTGTTATTTAGAGCGTCAGTGGTCTAACGGCTAGCGGGTCGGACTCGTAAGCGAGAAATACTGAGTTCGATCCCTAGTGCCGCCATGTACCAATGAATCGTTTTCTGAGATATATAGCTACATTAATTACACTCTAACCGATGCGCTTACGATGAGAAAAAACATCGTGTAGAAACCTTCCGCACAATATGGGTTTAAAAACGGAAGGTCAATGAATTATGCTTTTCACGACTTTGTAGATCATTTGGCAAAAACCATTGATGATAAAAAGAAATGTGGAACTATATTTGTCGATCTATATATTGACACTATATATTGACACAATCTCTACTCCTATTCTTATACATAAGCTGAATAGTATGGGAATCAGAGGCACCCAATTAAATTTATTTTCAACACATTTGCTTATAAAGTGGGTCTTTGTCATTGTTTTAAGGTTCATAATGATATGTATTACCCAGCCCGTGAGTAATAAAAATAAAGCACTAGTACGTAATGTTTTTTTTTCTACATTTCAGCAAAGAGATCAGATCTTATTTTATATTTAAAATTAAGTGTAAATAATAAACTATTTGTAAATAAAAATATAATTCAACATCAAATCATTTAAATTTAAGAGAAAATTATAATAAAATAAAATGTAAACGTGAAAATATATATATAGTTAAGTATTTTTTTTATTATTTGGCTGTATGGCATACTTGACAATGTGAATCTCATTTTACGAGCGAAGAAAAAAATAATCGCGCCTCTTTTCAGATGTTTTTACTTGGTTTTCACAAATGGCATTTGTATTCATCAGATTGTTATTATTGTCAGAAATACGACACAAAAAATGTATTCTTCAAGTGCAGAACAGAAAACCTACGTGGGTACACCGCTAGAAATACTTTCCGAGGCGCAACATGCAAGTGATAGCTTGTTGCCGTCAATACCAAAGGAAAGTTTTTATTTTTTTCTTTCCACGCAAATGTGTTAAAAAACGTCGTATGATACGCGTGCGCATTGGATATATCGGCTCCGTCGAGTACTCTAATGTAATATCAAACTTAGCACACTTGCAGCATAATGTACTATGAAAGATTATCATTCTAATCGTACGCAGTGAGTCAAGATTGGAGATTATGTTAGTGATCCACTGACTTCCCATTACCTTTGGGATCCCACAAGGGAGCATTCTTGGCCCTACACTGTTTCTATGATATTTAAATGAACTGTGCTCACTACGGATTTAGAACTGCAGAATTATTTAATACGCAGATGATAAAACTTAAACTTTTACTGGCATTTCTTGGAGTGAAGTAATCTTCCGATCTCAAACTAGTTTCAATTTAGTATGTCAATGGCTTGCATAAAATTCTCTGACACTTAATGCTGACAAGACAAAATATATTACTTTCTCAATACGAAACCAGGCTTCTATCTCTCATAATTGTTTTCAGCTTTATGCTCATAAACGCTCATTTCCACCTAGAACTTGTTGTAGTTAATAGCCAATGGGAAAGACCCTGAATATTAAATACTTGGGTGTTTTCATTGATAATAAGCTTTCTTTCCAGGAGCACATTCATAAATTATCTCAAAAAGTCTGGAGACTTGCCTTTATATTTAAACCACTTCTACATTTTTATCCGTGTGGTGATCGATTAAGAATAACACCACCCCATTTCTTTCCGTGGGTGTCGTAAGAGGCGACTAAGGAAAAACAAATGAGACCCGCCTCCTATTAATCCACCCCAGGCAAAGACACCTCAATTTGTTCTGAATCTGAGGTACGTACCGTCCTATGGTCTCATGCGGTGTGCGGTGTGTGCGGTGGCTCTGTAAAGGACCGTCTGGTCCGCGACCACCCTCCTACCAAAGTTCGACGCCAAACAGCTTGCTGTGTTCCGTCGGTGCGTAGGAGTACCAGTGCCTTAATTGGCATTTTCTGGGTTAACTTGCTCCATCATCAACCTCATCTATGACCTTGGTCAAGATTGAGGTCAAGAGTTAACCCATCGTATAATTAAAAAGAAATATTATACTATGTAAGAAAACTCTTAAAATGGTATATTGTGCGTTTGTACAATTAGTGCCTGGCGTTACGGAAAACACAGTTCGCTTCCGGAAACAAGCACCAATTTTTTATGTGTGGTTAGGCATGTCACCCAGACCCCAAAACTGCCGGGAGACACTTCGTGAGGTGTCAAGGTCACCAGTTATGACGTCATCAATGTGGCCGCCGTCGCGTTTTGAAAAATGTAAATTACTCATAAATTACGCAGTGCACATGTACGTGTGGGGTATCAAATGAAAGGATATTAAATATGCTGCATTGTTTTTATTGAATGTAACTGTGTAAATATGAAAACAACAAAAATATAGGACAAATAAGACAAATTACAAAAAAAATAATACATATTTATTTTTATAGCTAGAGAACCATTCATATTACAGAGAAATAATGTAGAATACAAATAATTCTACGTTATTCGTCTATAGTTTACAATTTAAATCATCACAATCGGGTGAAAAAAGCCATAGTTATGCTGGTTTAACTAAAGCGCGGCGGATGCCATATATTCAACGGACGTCGCCGGCGTGTTTTGAAAAATGTTAATTATACTTAAATTACGCCGTGCATATGAATGTTTGGGGTATCAAATGAAAGAATATTAAATTTTCTACATTGTTTTCACTAAACGTAACTGCGTAAATATGAAAACAACAAAAATATAGGACAAATAATACAAATTACAAAAAAAAATACATATTTATTTTTATAACTAGATAACCATTTGTATTACAGAAAAATAATGTAGCGTACAAATAATTCTAGGTTATTCGCCTATAGTATAAAATTTAAATCATCACAATCGGGTGAAAATAGACATAGTTATGCTGGTTTAACATAAAGCGCGGCGGATGCCATATATTCAACCGACGTCGCCGGCGCGTTTTGAAGAGTCTAAATACACTGAACTGCGCAACACACATGTATGAATGTATACATTCGGACATGAAATGAAAGCATATTTAATATGCTCTAATTTTCTAATGTAATGTACTCTGCGTAAATATAGAAATAAGAAAAATGTGTAACAAATAAATCGAATTAGAGAAAAAAATATGTTTATTTATTTCTATAGCCAGAGAACCATTACATTAGAGACAAAAAATGATTTCTTCGTATAATGTTATGTTATTTTTCTATAGTTTAAAATTTAAATCATCTAAATCGGTAAAAAACAGACATAGTTCTGCCAGTTTAAAGATAGTTCGGCGGACGCTAACAACGCGACATGGGTAAGGCTCACGAGCGTTTTGTCCGCCCGTTCCAGTGTGTTATGAATATTGATGCATACTAACGATGGCCGTTTCTACTAATAATCAGGATGAAGACTTCACTTGGAAGATAAACTACTTGCATCAATGCTTATGCATCAATATTCATAACACACTGGAACGGGCGGGCAAAACGTTCGTGAGCCTTAACCCACATTTATGCCCATGAGTAAACTAGTGTTTCAAGCTCTTTCTGATGAACTAAATTTTATATAGCCTCGTAAAGGGTAATTTTAAATTACATACTTTCAAACTAGTGTGCAGCTTTCAATTAACGCTAGGTGCAAAGAGGATTAAGTGTGTTACGTTTTTAATTTTAATCTATCTAACTTATAAAAATCAGCCTTCATATATAATCTAAAAATAAAAGGACGGTCTACGCTCTCGAGCATGCACCTTCACACGCACAAAGGAGAGTGCAATTTAAATTGTTTTCACGCATCGGCACCTGGAACACCTCTCCTTGCACTTGCATGACACAAGTTCTTTGCAGCTCAAGCTAGCATCCGGAATTGTTTTCCAGACTGGTGTGTAGGCAGGACCGTTGTCTTTTTTTGCCAACCCCAGTTGCACGGATCTAAATGCTGTGGGTTGTCCAAGAGGCAACTAGTCCAAGTTTTTGTTTGAAGAATTGCCCTCTTGATATGTTGAATCAGTGCATCTCGCGTTGGTGGGATATTTTCGATAGCTTTATTTTTCGTTGTGAAAAGAATCCTTCTTGCTACATGTATATCGTTAGTTTCACTTGCAGGATAATACATGTGCACAACAAATGATTCTATAAGTGCAAAGATGGCATTATCTTGGCAAGGTATAGCCTCACAAGAATATGCATGAAATGCGACATCGACTTCTCTCGATGATGCCCATATTTTCCATGACGTTTTTTTACCGATTCCAAAGAACGCTGGGGTTGGCAAAAAAAAAGACAACGGTCCTGCCTACACACCAGTCTGGAAAACAATTCCGGATGCTAGCTTGAGCTGCAAAGACTTGTGTCATGCAAGTGCAAGGAGAGGTGTTCCGGGTGCCGATGCGTGAAAAACGATTTAAATTGCACTCTCCTTTGTGCGTGTGAAGGTGCATGCTCGAGAGCGTAGACCGTCCTTTTATTTTTAGATTATATATGAAGGCTGATTTTTATAAGTTAGATAGATTAAAATTAAAAACGTAACACATTTAATCCTCTTTGCACCTAGCGTTAATCGAAAGCTGCACACTAGTTTGAAAGTATGTAATTTAAAATTACCCTTTACGAGGCTATATAAAATTTAGTTCATCAGAAAGAGCTTGAAACACTAGTTTACTCATGGGCATAGTGTTATGAATATTGATGCATAAGCATTGATGCAAGTAGTTTCTCTTCCAAGTGAAGTCTTCATCCTGATTATTAGTAGAAACGGCCATCGTTAGTATGCATCAATATTCATAACACACTGGAACGGGCGGACAAAACGCTCTTGAGTCTTACCCATGTCGCGTTGTTAGCGTCCGCCGAACTATCTTTAAACTGGCAGAACTATGTCTGTTTTTTACCGATTTAGATGATTTAAATTTTAAATTATAGAAAAATAACATAACATTATACAAAGAAATCATTTTTTGTCTCTAATGTAATGGTTCTCTGGCTATAGAAATAAATAAACATATTTTTTTCTCTAATTCGATTTATTTGTTACACATTTTTCTTATTTCTATATTTACGCAGAGTACATTACAGTAGAAAATTAGAGCATATCAAATATGCGGCCGGCGAAGTGCCAGAAAAGACTTTGGTTGCGTTAAACGGTAAGCACAACAACTACATAACCCACAACATAACCTCAAGCCAATCAGAATAAGGTATGATGAACTCTAACCTCGGTCGGAACAGTTTTAACTGACTCGCTTCGGGAAAACGCGTTTTGTCTTGCAGAAACTAGTTTTAACTGATATTTGATTCAGACATTAGTCAATTCTAGTTTTAACAAAGGCACCAAGTAAAAACTAGTTCTAACTAGGAAAAACGCGTTCTAACTACTAACTAGTTTTAACTGTAACATATACATACATACATGTGTGTTGCGCAGTTCAGTGTATTTAGTCTCTTTAAAACGCGCCGGCGACGTCGGTTGAATATATGGCATCCGCCGCGCTTTATGTTAAACCAGCATAACTATGTCTATTTTCACCCGATTGTGATGATTTAAATTTTATACTATAGGCGAATAACGTAGAATTATTTGTACGCTACATTATTTCTCTGTAATACAAATGGTTATCTAGTTATAAAAATAAATATGTATTTTTTTTTGTAATTTGTATTATTTGTCCTATATTTTTGTTGTTTTCATATTTACGCAGTTACTTTTAATAAAAACAATGTAACAAATTTAATATCCTTTCATTTGATACCCCAAACATTCATATGCACTGCGTAATTTAAGTATAATTAACATTTTTCAAAACACGCCGGCGACGTCGGTTGAATATATGGCATCCGCCGCGCTTTAGTTAAACCAGCATAACTATGGCTTTTTTCACCCGATTGTGATGATTTAAATTGTAAACTATAGACGAATAACGTAGAATTATTTGTATTCTACATTATTTCTCTGTAATATGAATGGTTCTCTAGCTATAAAAATAAATATGTATTATTTTTTTTGTAATTTGTCTTATTTGTCCTATATTTTTGTTGTTCTCATATTTACTCAGTTACATTCAATAAAAACAATGCAGCATATTTAATATCCTTTCATTTGATACCCCACACGTACATGTGCACTGCGTAATATAAGAGTAATTTACATTTTTCAAAACGCGGCGGCGGCCACATTGATGACGTCATAACTGGTGACCTTGACACCTCACGAAGTGTCTCCCGGCAGTTTTGGGGTCCAGGTGACATACCTAACCACACATAAAAATTTGGTGCTGGTTTCCGGAAGCGAAATGTTCCGGCCTTTTTTGGACGTAAGGCAGAGCACTAAATCTATTCTTACATACTGCGTATCAGTACGGGATGGGGCTGATAAAAGTAAATTAATTAATATAATTCGAGAGAGCACAAAGACTAATTCTATAAGTTTTATTTTTTAACCGACTTCGAAAAAGGAGGAGGTTCTCAATTCGACTGTATGTTTTTTTTGTATGTTTGTTACCCGATAACTCCACCAAATTTTGGCAGATTTTCAAAATTAATTTTTTGTTCGAAAGAGTTATATTCCTGAGGTGGTCTCCTATTAATTTTATCAAAAATCATTCAGCGCTTTAAAAAAAAATAAACGGAAACAAAAAATACTTGCAAACCAAAACGTCATCTATGTAAATAAAATAATTATATTCTGGGAATAGGCATTGTGATCCGCGAAAAATAGGAAAACCGAGGAAATAAATCATGCAGTTTCAAAAGTTGCAGAATTATGCAGGGGTAGCTCCCCTAACTGTCACTTAATGAATTCTCGATTATACACTGGAGAGCAAGAATCCGGGTCACTTAAAGAATCCTAAAAATCTCGGAAACTAAAAATGCTAGCCTAATTAAATAAATTATGATATAAATAAGATCCCTTATAAATCCTACCTATCATAAAACTAACTGAGACTTAAACTCTAATATTTAGAAGTGACTAAAAATTTCATTTGATCTAGATTTGGCCAATTCTAGTGTTAAAGGACCTACGTTGTTCTAGAGTTAGTGAGAATGGTATTCATATTAAACTTAAGTACTAAGATGAGGAACATTCAACCAGATGTCGACAGATTAAAAAATAAGTATTTTTAAACATGAAAAATAGGTAAATTAAATCTCAATAATTATGTATTGCGGCTTAGGTCAGCGCTCCACCTCCGCGCCAGGGCTTTGCCCTCTGACTTCTGTCAGAACTGTGTGCCTCGACCAAAGACTGGACAGCACCCCACCGCTGTACTTCTTTTATGGGGGGGAAAAGTATTTAACTATTTTCAATAACAATCAGATAGTCTAGTATTCTACAGCAAAAGATGAGAGGAAGTCGAGTTGCATTGACTCAGTGAATTTACACTGTCTTTGTCAGTAAGTCGAGCCGAGTCAGACTGGTAACTATAGGTTTCCTAAGCATATATATACCTTTATACATACCCATAAAAGGAGATGCTAATATTTAAATTTACTTTATTTTCAGTCAATGTCTTTCTTTTCACAAATAGAACTAAATTATCAATAAACAAGATGATAAAATTAATAAAATCTTAGAAGAATGTTCCAAGGTTAATAAAAATAATAATATTAACAGAAAATAGATCTTTCTTCACAGTGATCTGTATTGTGTATGATTATTATAACTTGGTGAATAGTTCTCATTATTATTAGTTGAATATCATGTAGACAAGATAGAATTTACTTCAAAAGTATTCTACCTTTAATTATTCACATGGTTCGAAGAGATGGAATTTTCTCCAAAAGTTTCCCATCTTTAATTTATATTCATAAATAGTAAAGCCAGATCTTTTTTCGAAAGTACTCTTAGCTAATTCTCAAAATACTTTTGTAAATCTTCGGTTATACTTTTCACAAAGAAGTTTAGTCACATACATTATTTAGATTCAAGGATTTATATACCTTCCTATGCAAATAGAATGCAATTTAGTCTTCCTTACATGGTCATATCATAAAATTAATATTGATAGTATTATAAAGTCTCAATTAGGCAATGATGGTTCACACATTATATACCAACTCGACGAAATGGAGTCTCCTCATTTCCACAGAGAACATCCATTATCTAAAGAGTGGAGCCTCCATGATCCCTCGAAGGACATCCACCCAAGAAGTTCTTGACTTATTCAAGTCAAGGCCCTACGTGAGCACGTAGCTCAAGTATACAATAAATGAAACAAGCATATGCCGTTGACTCAGATCTAAGTAAATAATAGGTAAGGTAGTTAATATTGCAATCTATCTCATAACGCTGATTTCTCCTGTTAAGACATTTTACATAGATACATAAGCTTACGCCTTACATACATACATAAGACATTTGCATAGAAAATAATTAACCAAATTAATTATATTTTATTTCAGAAAAGTTCCTAGACTGATTTCTCTTAAATTTAGTAAATACCTAAGAATATCCTATTTACCTTTATGTATTTGATTTTACCTGCCTAGTCTCTGCCTAAATAAGATTCCTAGACTATCTTCTCGTGAAATAAACAAGCTAGAAGTATTTTACTTCACATTTAACTTTAAACGTGTGCGTGTGGTGAGTTATGTAGTTTTCCACGGTGCAATGGGAAACTCCTGACTAAAATGTAGAAGTTTGAGGCAGCTTTCCTCGTGTACCTAATCCCTAAAGCTGAGTGTATGTGCATTCACACGGCCATAAAGAACTTTGGATTGTGTGAAATGCGGGCATGTATAAAAATGCGGTTAAATAAGTAAAATATATAGGAGAGCAGAAACAGTAGTCATTTACACGCAATACTCAGTGCCTAAGGCCTGGATCTTCTTCGACAGTTCCCTAAGATCACTGTGCAAACCAAGACTGCGCTGGGAGACTAAAGATCGAATTACAATATAGAATTATAAATCAATCCCTTGCCCGTCACTTATCATAAGGCGTCGTTGTATTGAATTTATAGACATTTGACACCATTAGGCGCCTATAAATCCAACCACGACAAACGTCGTGTTAACTAGTCTTTCCTTCTTATCAGAAACATTTAGTTTTACTAACACAACCAAACTCAAGATATACACATCAACCCAACACGATCTAGGGATATTGCACGATTTTTCATATAAAAGAGGCCTGTTTGAGAAGCTATAAAAGCATACTCGAGATACATGGAGGGATATAATTTTCAGACAAGCAAGTGCTAAACTTGAATTTTAAATTCTAGTCAATAAATTTTGTTTTACTTGAAATTTGTGAAAACGTGATGGAAATGAAAACGAAAATGCACTTTTTGTCTGATTTTTGTATGAAAATGGTCGAATTTACGCAATTTTTTTTTCATTTTCGTCACGTTTTTACAAATTTCAAGTAAAACTAAATTTATTGACTACAATTGGAAATTCAGATTTAGCACTTGCTCGTCTGAAACTTATAGCCCTCCATGTATCTCAAGTACGCTGTTATAGCTTCTCAAACAGACCTCTTTTGTATGAAAAATCGTGCAATATCCCTAGACCGTGTTGATGTGTGTATTTGGGATAAGGATAGTATTACTTCCTTTGCTATCCCATACAATAAAACAGTTAGATTTTACTTTACTTTTATAATCAAAGTAAACAAGATATTTCATAAAATTAAACAATAAAATTAATAAATTAAGAAAATTCAACCAATTCCCAAAAATCCGAGGAGAAAAGATGGCGTAGATTTTTTTTTCTTTTCCCTTCCCAAGCCGTCCAAACACTGACATAAAGTGTATGGACTGGCAGTCCTCTATAAATTACAGCATTTCTCTTTAGGACGCATTGAAAGTGACAAATTGAACGGAACTTGACGCAGTAACTTGTAAACAAATTGAAATATATTAAAATTTTGTTAAAATTTTAAAGACTAAGTGAATTTTTGTATAAAGTTTTATTAATATTCAATTTTGTGACCATGAGAATATGCTTGGTTTGTAAATATAAACAGAAAAAAGGAGATAATCGGTCAATTACAAGTATGTTTTTTTACAAACTGTTTTATTGAAAAATGTTGTTTTAAAACGTCTTAATTCTACTTTAAATGATTAGAAATTGTCGGGAAGACATTCCTCTTTTTCAAAGTATATATATAGTTATGTTAAAATGACTATAAAAGATAAAATTTTCGCATTTTCAATTTCGCTTGATTCGCCTGCTTTATTTCGCTAGTGCTTCCAAAGACAGTCGATAAAAACAATGTCGATAGAAACATGTTATAGGTATATTAGTGTAAAATATTACTTAATGTTACGTACAATGGCAAACAAAACCGTTTTTATTTTGTTGAGTACCCATGATTACTTTTTTAGGGTTATGTAGTAGACTACAAAGTTATAGTTTCGCCATATCCGTCTACTCGCAATTTTCTAAGAGACCCTTGATACTACAAAACTGTAATCACACCTTAGTACCTAAGCTTTTCAAGATAACACGTAATGTTTGATTAATTTGCGCGTCGCTCGACACGCTCTTGAATGATTTTAGATAAATATTTAAGAGTTTACTAATCTTCATAAGAACAGTAAGATAGAATACCTAACCAACCAAATTTCTTACAACAGATTTCCAACCGACGAAGTTTAAAAAAAAATGGCTTCAAAATATGAATGTTTCGAAGAATTGGACATCAAAGAAAAGCCACGAAATATGTTCGAAGCATTTTGACCCTAACTGTTTCATAGGAAGTAGGAAATTGTTAAAATTTGGTAGTGTTCCTACAATATTTGAAGAAAATGTTCAAGGTAAAGGTTATACATAAGGGTTACTAGAAACATGTCACGATCCCCGCTAAGGGATAGTAGTAGGCTTTATGAACTATTGAATAATATTTCAAAACTGAAAAAAGAGTACCAGTTTTGAAAAATTACATACTTTAACTTTTTATAAAGTAACACAGCTTTAAATATTATTGTTTTTGAAACTAATGCAAAAGATAAAGCTTATTTCTTTAGTTTGAGTCATGCTAATGTGAGAAAATGGTTTTATTGTTTACGCAAAATTGATGCTCTGCTGTAAGAAAAACAGATCATCTCATACTTAAGGTACATACTTTTGGGGAAAAAGAAAAAATTAAGCTCTACATTCCGCTAGAGAACATAAATAGTCGACTTATCGACTTTTGGTCCTCACTTGTTAAAAGTACAACTTGAGCTGATTGCCAAGGCAAAGTAGGTACTAAGCACTAAGGCAAAGTGCAACTTGAGCTGATTGCCTGCCTACCCCGCTGGGAATACATCGACTAATCGACTTTTGGCCTCACTACAGCGCCAAAATGGCGAAAATCAAGTGGTCTCGTTTTTGATTTGACAACAGCCAGTCTAGTGGTATTTAACTTATTTCTATGTCTATGCGTCCAAACGGCCAAAAAGCGCGCCATTCGTCTATTTGGTAGGTATACAACCTACATGGTATTTTACCTTTCAATATCATTCCATTACTCTATTGTAAATCGTGACTTCAATAGAATCTCTTTAGTTTTGCATCTCTTTTCTCAGCTGTTCTCCGTACATTCCACCTTCCCCTCCAACACAGCAATATGAACTATAAAACATCGTAATAAGATCCTATTTAGCATCCTTACTCTGTTACATGGCAGCACCAATGAGATTTTATTCAGTATTTTATTTTTTATAATGAAGTTTGTTATTGTTTTAGATTTACTTACGGATAATTTAATCTTAACTGATTGTAATGCAATACTTATTTAATTATTTTCCTTTATTTAAGGTTTAACTGCCGTACTCAGAGACGTCAAACAGTAAACATGTCATTTTTGAATAACATTACGAATTTCTTGAATTTTAATCCTTCGTATTGCCTTCTCGTGCTTCCATTACTGCGTTTACGCGGTTCGGCATACTGTACACCAAGTTCCTGATACGATTTTGGGGAATATTCTCCCATTCCTCTACTGCGTTTACGCGGTTCGGCATACTGTACACCAAGTTCCTGATACGATTTTGGGGAATATTCTCCCATGAGAGCAATGTTGAGCTCACGAAGCGTGATTAGGGGGTGGTTTCGTTGTTTTACGCATCTCCCTAGCTCCCTAGCAGAAAAAGCTAGTTTAGTAATCGTTGTTTATTTGTTGAGAGCAAATAAATGAATATATTATTCTGGCAACTGAAGGTGTAACCTGATCCAATCCAGTCAGGTTCCCCTGTTAGCAGGGTCACGGAGGTAAGTAGGTACCTAAGAAAACTCATTCACTTTCCAAAATATACCATTACAATTTCACAATACATAATAGAGTTTACTGATGCATAGGTATAATATAATGTACAAAATCTCTCTGCCCCGCATTCGACTACTGTTCTCTTGTTTTATTTGTAGGAAGTAGTAAGGTCAGCCGGGGTAAGTGCCCCAACGGAGTAAGCGCGCCACCCTTTAAAATATCGAAAACTAAACAATTTATACAACTAACGCCATCTTAAATTCACGAACGAAACTAAAATATAGTTCCAGATAACAATCTCAGATGGCTCTGTTCACCGTAACTTGACATATCCGCCATTTAAGTTTGAGTGTCATTTGCACGTGGTATCGGAAATGACTCGTGTTATAAATCCGGCCAAATCTTTTAAAAGTTTTATGTTTTGTGGCAAACCAACGAGGTAAGTACAAAGTTTAGATGTTTTTCTTTAAATCTGTGAATGTATTTTACACCTAAATAGGATAATAAATGTTTTTTTTACAATTTAAAATT
This sequence comes from Aproaerema taeniolella, assembly GCA_949987775.1. NCBI lineage: Eukaryota > Metazoa > Arthropoda > Insecta > Lepidoptera > Gelechiidae > Aproaerema > Aproaerema taeniolella. Next base: position 101,781 of record OX465248.1, read on the forward strand.
ATGTCTTCAAAATAATCAAGTGAGGGGAAAGTGCGCCTAAACTGTAGTAGTATGGCGCACTTGCCCCAAGCCAGAGTTCGGCAACCTTTTTGATTTTAGTGATGTTTCTATTGTTAACTTTGTATTTTGTTTGGAATGGTGACGTTGTATGTAAATCTTACACAGTTCACAAAGGTCCACAACATAATAATTAATTACTTACACTATAATGCTTCTGTGCTGGACGAAAGAAAAACATAAAATGTTCCAGCTGCCGAATCTTCCTAGGCGTACTGTAAAAATGGATTTGAGGGTTGTATTTTCATTTTATTGTGGGCGAAAGGCTGATAGCCTATGACCACGTACATGTATTTCAACTTAATATCCCTCACAATATTTATCGAATGTGGCATTAAGTAGTTCTATGACCACTTGATGCTTTGCCTACCCCAATATGTTCTTTGCCTAAGTCTAAATAAAAAGGCTGATTTTTATTCTAATGAGCAATATAAGTAAGTTCCTAAGTGCCATGCACTCTAAGTCTGAATAACTTATAAGTTTCTAACTGCCGCACTCAAAGACGTCAATTAAATTATTAATCATTTAACCAGATGTTGTCACATTCTGTCTCGTTGATGTAAACAAGGATATCATGACATTTAATTACTTCTTAACTTTAATTGACGTCTCTGAGTACGGCAGTAAGTGCCGTCCACTAGAAACCAAAGAGCATATTCCCAAAAGTGTATACTTACTTGCATACTTTTATGCCATACATCAATTGTTACCTTAAATTTGTATCTTTTGAATTAATAAAAAATATAATAAATATCAAAATAAATTTGAGTTTTATTAAAAATATTTACTAACGCACAAACTCCAAACATTTAAATTTTAAAAAAGAACCACTTTGTAAAAGTAACTTAAAGGTTTGAAACCCCTGATTAACCATCTATAGCGCACTTGCCCCAAATTCAAAATGTTAGCCGTATTTCCTTTAAAGACTATATAATAAAACAAAAAACTAGTGTGATGCTTTTAATTGTCCATGTTCTATAGAGTAAAAACAATGTTTTTCTTGTAGCGCGGTACTTTAATGCATTTTTTATATGGGCGCACTTACCCCATTTCCAGGGGTAAGTGCGCCTACGTACATGTTTTGAAATTTCATCAAAAATAGTGTCAAATTATTGATAGTTTTGATGGAATCAACATTCATTGCAATAACAAAATACCAAACTCTCACATTTTATTAAATGTAGACTCAAATATCAATATTTAGAGAATTTATCACACATTAAAATCAACTATTCAGAAAGTATGGCGCACTTGCCCCGACTGACCTTATTTGTAACTTTATTTGGCGACGACGTGTACTTAGGGCTGCGCCGCGACCGCGGCGGGTGCAAAGATACAACTTTTTAGGGTTCCGTTCCCAAAGGAAAAAAACGGAACCCTATTACTAAGGATCCGCTGTCTGTCCGTCCGTCCGTCCGTCCGTCCGTCCGTCTGTCTGTCACCAGGCTATATCTCATGAACCGTATTAGTTACACAGTTGAAATTTTCGCAGTTGAGGTATTTCTTTGTGCCCTATACCAAAAATACTAAAAACCAGAATAAAATAAATATTTAAGAGGGCTCCCATACAAAAAACATGATTTTTTTGCTCGTTTTTATAGAAAGTCTGTTCGAGGCTATATCTCATGAACTGTGATAGTCACAAGGTTGAAATTTTCACAGATGATGTATTTCGGTTACGGTTATAACAACAAATACTAAAAAGTTGAATAAATTACATATTTAAGGAGGCTCTCATATGTACAACAAACGTGATTTTTTTATCAAGTCATTTACTTATTGTTTTACATTGACATCTAATCAACAACCATTGCGTAGCAACACGTCACAGACTAATCTCAAATGAGATTTAAAAACACTGATGGCACAAATGAGTTTGCTTTAACTTAGGGATTCGCAATTATTTGCAAAAATTGAATAATTTAAAATTTTAAAAAATTAAATAAATTTGTAATTTAAAGGTATTAATCAATTATTTTTTTTAATTCACTTCAAAATCAGTAATTACGTACATTCCTAAAGGCTCCAACAGGTTTATTTTTACATACATTTGAAATAGAGCTGAGCGTTAATCTATTTTTTTTATTTTTGGATATTCTCTTTATTGAGTATTTGTATGTATGTATGTATGTAAATCCTTGATTGTACAATAAACAATATTTATTATGAAACACTCTGTACACATATTTATATATTTAAAGTATGCATATTATCAGTTACCACGCCCTACGCCTGCTTGATGCCATCAAGCAGAATATAATTGTCATTATTAAAACTCGTTGTACAGCAACGAACCTGACGCCGCCGGGATACGTGTAGGTGGTAATTACTTCATGTCAAACTCGATACTTTTTAAATACTCTTAATTTAATTGGCAAATGCAAAATGAGTAAATACGTAATACACAGATTACACCGTAAGTATTGGTTCTCACTGTAGGTAGAAATAGTATTTTATGGATTAAATAATATTCCTATTAATTACCTAAAATATTCCTTGAATATTTAAGGTAATTAATAGGAATTTTTCCTAGAATATTTAAGGGGGCTCCCATACAAAAAACGTGATTTTTTTGCTCGTTTTTATAGAAAATCTCTCCGAGGCTGTATCTCATGAACTGTGATAGTTACAAGGTTGAAATTTATTTTGAAATTTATTATGTATTTTGGTTTCTGCTATAACAACAAATACTAAAAAGTTAATTAAATTAAATATTTAAGGGGGCTCCAATACAACAAACGTGATTTTTTTGCCGCTTTTACAGAGGTAATGATTTTTATAGAGTCCGACTCACACTTAGCCGGTTTTATAGGTAATGGTACGGAACGGCACCCTTCGTGCGCGAGTCTGACTCGCACTTGCCTGTTTTATTTAATTTGCGGTCGACAGAACGTTTGTTCGCTACAAAATCGACAAAGCTTTGCAATTTATCTTCTATTCTCCGCTTCTTTTCGGCAAGTAGTATGTGTAGGTGTACCTACCCACTACCAACAGGCGGGCAGCAGGGGTGGTGGGCGGCGGGGGGCGGGGGCTTTGGGTAACCACCCGGGTTAAAACCTAAGCGTGGGTTAAAACCCAATTATTACCCATTTCAATCCACCCAAACCACCCGTTCATCGGGTGAAAACGAAAATGATATGACACATGCAAAGGCCCTATTTTTTTTTTATCCTTTTATTTTGTCTAAACAAAATCAGTAAAATCACTTCAAAATCGACTGACAGAACAAAAATGGTTAAAATTCATATAGTTATTAGTCTCCTCAACGAATTAACCAAAAGGGGGTGTAGAGTGCGTAAGTTGGAACCGCAGTAATTTCTTCGGAAAATTGTTCAGGGTGCTTAGGGAGTAAACATACTAAAGGTCCCCGCATCTAAGAGGTGTGCCGGAGTCGGAGGGGGAGATGAAAGTTCCCATTTTTGAGTTTTTCGCTAATATCTTCAAAACGGTGATTATATCTTCTACACAATGAAAGCTAATAAAATGTTCTACAACTATCGAATTATTATCCATTTAAGAACTCTACAAGTTCCGGAAACGTGAAAATTTTCGAATACTTAAACTACTTTTCATTTCATTTCATTTTTTTTTTCATTTCATTTAATTTTTTTTTATCAAACACTAGCAAAATTTTCACTTTTCCGGAACTTGTAGTTCGAAAATGGATAATAATTCGACAAAAGTAGAAATATAAAAATTGAAGAACGTGTCATCACCGCTTCTCTCCTCAAACGTATGTCCGACTCCCTTCTCCCAGGTCCGCCCTAAGCCGAGGTTGGAGCTACACAAGGGGCGCAGTTAGGCCTGTTACTTAAAATTATTGAGCTGAGTGCCACTTGCTCGGTGAAGCTGTGAAGGCCATCAGCAGCCAACAGTGTAGCATTTAAAAAGAAAAAAAAATATGAACAGTTTTCACTTCAGGCACTCTACAACTTCTTTATTAACAGGACTATATAGTATGTAGTAAAAATAAAAAACAAATTGCATTTTGCTTTAATCGAGACATTTAGTGCTAAACTATTTTTGTTCCGTCGCTCCTCAGTTATGTTGATTTTTATGTAAAAAGTTATGAAACATGTTAATTTATTTAATTATTACAAATTGCAAAACGTTGATTTTATTGTTTGAGTTTATTTTCATTCTTCCAAATATTTATAAGATTTTAATTGAAGTAGAAGTGATAACTATAAGTTTTATTATATACTTACGAACTATTTTGGAAAGTTTGCTGTAATGGAAATACACAAGTATTTGGAAAGCTGTAAAATATTATTTAGTATGAGTATTCTCTAAAAAAAGTGTGTAATCTTAAATACTTTTACCGTAAGCTGTTTTTACCCGTCAATTTGGGTGATAATGGGTTTAAACCGGGTTAAAACCCAAACCACCCAGTTTTAACCCGGGAGGGTTGAATGGGTTTTTACCCACTACCCATCTCTTCGTGCAGATTCGATGCCTACGTGCGGAGTGTGACACGATGTATTGCTGAGACAAATACCTAAGTACGTGTTGATAGAAATTGACTGAAAGAGTGAATGTTTCGTTGAACGCAGCGTGAGTAAAGCCGTGTTGCCAGGTTAGTTCACATTTTCCCTCTGAGGGAATCCCCCTTAGGGATGAAAAGTGAACTCTCATGTAAAATTAGTGCAAAAATCCCCCTTATCATTTAAGAAGTGTGCAGTTTTTCACCCTAATAATAAAAAAATATGTTTTTTTATTACATACATTTTCTATGTAGGTATAACAAACAACAACAAAAAATTAACTAAAAGTAACCATAAAGTACTTAAATCATTTTAAAGGAGATTGACCATTTTTGTATGGACGTTGGAGCAAGTGCTGCCCAACATTGAATCATAGTGCATAATGTTCCTTAGACTAATACTAATCTGTGACCTATAGCCCTTTAGAATCTATCCGAGGAGTATTGAGAAAAAATATATTTTGTATTATTATTTCAAGTATTACTGAGAGGAGTAGAGAGAAAGAAATCTGGGCTATTGGGTTGAAAAGCTAGTGGAAACATCTTCTTCTTATCGTGAAGATATAGTCAAATGTGTGGCGAACTTGACTAACCCTGGTGTCAGAGTTTTCAAACCGCACAATGGCCTCTGACTTGGTTTTAAACCTTCACGTGCTTTTTGAACACATGGTGTACGAGATTTGTATTGCACGCGGTGTAAACAAGCACGCAACTGTAGTCAATCGATAACAGCCGGGACCGACAGCTTAACGTACCCTCCGAAGCACAGAAACGCTCGTGATAAATTGCTAACAGGAATATAGGTAGGACTACGTCACCTACCTTATCTATGTTTAAAAACACGACCGAATGGGCTGATGGTGACTCGCCAACTCACTAAAGACGGGCCCCCAAAACGGCCGCACAAAAAGATTGACAAGGGGACAACATCGGTGGCCTACTAGTTCACCTTACCAACTCGCTACTTACGCATATTTCACTTTCACTCTGCGAGCATATAGCTCTGACACCCCACTCTGGCCGGCCAGTGAAGGCAAGCCAAAGTCGAGAGTCCTGCGGCCCCTGCTGGGCGATATTTTGAACCGTATGTTGATGTTTATTTTGAAGATCTCGAGTTAAAGTATGTCTTCTGATTCGTTCCATAGAACGATCACAATACAAACACCAGGTCAACAGGTGATGCAGATACGAGAGTCCAAATGAATCGCCAGGTCAACAGGTGATGCAGATACGAGAGTCCAAATGAATCGCCAGGTCAACAGGTGATGCAGATACGAGAGTCCAAATGAATCGCCAGGTCAACAGGTGATGCAGATACGAGAGTCCAAATGAATCGCCAGGTTAACAGGTGATGCAGATACGAGAGTCCAAATGAATCGCCAGGTCAACAGGTGATGCAGATACGAGAGTCCAAATGAATCGCCAGGTTAACAGGTGATGCAGATACGAGAGTCCAAATGAATAGCCAGGTCAACAGGTGATGCAGATACGAGAGTCCAAATGAATAGCCAGGTCAACAGGTGATGCAGATACGAGAGTCCAAATGAATAGCCAGGTCAACAGGTAAAGCAGATACGAGAGTACAAATGAATAGCCAGGTCAACAGGTGATGCAGATACGAGAGTCCAAATGAATAGCCAGGTCAACAGGTGATGCAGATACGAGAGTCCAAATGAATAGCCAGGTCAACAGGTGATGCAGATACGAGAGTCCAAATGAATAGCCAGGTTAACAGGTGATGCAGATACGAGAGTCCAAATGAATAGCCAGGTCAACAGGTAAAGCAGATACGAGAGTACAAATGAATAGCCAGGTCAACAGGTGATGCAGATACGAGAGTCCAAATGAATAGCCAGGTTAACAGGTGATGCAGATACGAGAGTCCAAATGAATAGCCAGGTTAACAGGTGATGCAGATACGAGAGTCCAAATGAATAGCCAGGTCAACAGGTAAAGCAGATACGAGAGTACAAATGAATAGCCAGGTCAACAGGTGATGCAGATACGAGAGTCCAAATGAATAGCCAGGTCAACAGGTGATGCAGATACGAGAGTCCAAATGAATAGCCAGGTCAACAGGTAAAGCAGATACGAAAGTACAAATGAATAGCCAGGTCAACAGGTGATGCAGATACGAGAGTCCAAATGAATAGCCAGATCAACAGGTGATGCAGATACGAGAGTCCATAAGTAACGCCGAGTCGTAAAAAAATAAGAAACTAGATATTCGCACAGTTCACAACGGTTTACGTCAAAGAGTGATGCTAGACTGCGATACAAACAAAAGGGTGCGCGCGCAAGCAGGCATAAAGAGACCCACCGTGCGCGAAACATAAATTGCAACATGAGCAAGCGAGACTTTTGATTTCTCTCAAGACTAGTGAGGTCAGGACTGGACTCGGGAGGTAGAATATAAGTAAGATGATAATAATTTTTAATAAAATCTTAAATAAAAATATATTTAAAGCATCAAAAAAACATAAGATAAGTTTTAAGGTAGTATGTAACCCCGTGGATGATTTTTTTTCCTTTTTTTTTTCTTTGATATCTCTTCATGTTAGGAAAAAAATAAAAGTATGTATTTCCAAGCCTGGGCAGCATTTGCTCCAGGTCGGTCAATCTCCTTTTTTTGAATTTCATTTTGATGTATTAATATTTTACCAAAAGCTTTATTTCGCAAACGGGTCCCTCAACCGAATTATAGAGAAAGAAAAAAAAACATCTCCGTTTTACGTGAATGACGAATGAATGAATTATACTTTAGTGCACATCAGAAACAAATAAAAGTACATAAACATAAATAAACAAACACAAATGAATGTACAAAAAGGCGACCTTATTGCAATCTCTTCCAGGTCCAGGTAACCTTTAGGTAAGAATATTTTCCAAGAGGTAACAAATCAAAACGGGTAGTGGCATATAACAAAAATGAAAAATTAATGATGTTTTATTTAAAAAATACAAAAGTATACCAAACAAAGTACAAACAAAATACATAAATATTTCATTTCACAGCTTCAGTGCCAAGAGACTGATAATGCGCTCCCGGCCGATTTCGGCCATGGCGACCGCTTCAACTCCTAACTTGTTGGCGTTCATGTGTCCGCATATGGCTTACGTAGCCAATCTTTTTTGAAAAGGTTCGCGCACATAACGATCATGTGAGTACCCCATTTAAATAATTATAACTGATTGCCGCAGGTGGACGGGCTTTCAATTCATCCCGTCTGGCATCCAGCTCAGAGCAATGATTTGTTTCAAAGTTTTGGATCTTGTTTTTCACTAGGATCCTCCATTCTGGTCGTTTTGCTTTTTCGATTGAGTGGGGTCTATACCGCACCTCTTCATGTGCCTTTTTAGTGCATCTTTAAACCTGAGGATTTGGCCGCCATAGTTCCGCTTGCCTTCCTTAAGTTCACAATAGAAGATGCATTTTTCCACACGCACATCCCACATCCTTGACACATGGCCACACCATCTTAGCTGTCTGCTCATAAGGTAAGCCTTAATGCCACCCACATTAGCTCTTCGCAGCACTTCTGTATTTCGCACACGGTCTGTCCATTTGACGTTAAAGATCTTACGCAAGCATTTAAGGTGGAATCTGTCCAGTACACGAATGTAATGACGATATGGCGTCCATGTCTCGGCGGAGTGCAGTATATTGGGCAGCCTTAAGTCATGTAGAAGTTAGTCATGTAGATATTTACTAACCTTTGTGGCCAGCCTTAAATCATGTGAGCTGAAGTCCTTCGAACTTCACTTTCCGAATGCTTCTAAGAGACTAAGCCGCGGTCAGACAGACAGACGTTGCGAAAGAGGCACCCGAACCAGCCAAATAACGCCAATCCTGCGGAACATTAACGAACATTACCTCCTTAAGTGGATCAAGTTCAAATAGTTACCGACCACGGCGTGTGTTAAACAACAATGTGCTATGATAACGTTATCGGAAGGATTTATAGCTTCATTGAAGTACTTATTTGGTACTCATATAGAAGAGAGAGCGGGTGTCGCATACACAATGAGGTGGTATACCCACGCCCGCGCCGCGACCTGTACCTACACGAATATGGATGCTATTGCATCAAGAATTGAATAAAACGTGGTTTAGCAGCAGGAGCAGTGCCGGATGAGTTTTTTTGATAAAATTGCCCTGCAAGGCAAGTGACTGTAAGTTAAATCTGAAATGATTTACAAAAAATATTGATAAAAGATATTTGAATCGACTAGGTTCTTAATTTTTCAACCGACTTCAAAAAAGGAGGAGGTTCTCAATTCTTCTGTTTTTTTTTTAATTGTATTTTCGTTACGCGATAACTCCGCCAACTGTAGGCCATTTTCAAAAAGTTACTTTCGATTTTACTTTTATAGAAAATCACTCAGCGCTTTTTAAAAAAAAACAACAAAAACAAAAAAAATTCGTTTGTGGTTATCTGCTAATTAGTAGGGCGGCAAATTGAATGTTTTATTTAAAAAAAAAAAATTGTTCTTATTTTGATAAAAGCATGATCTTCTACCATCCGTAGGTTATATCACAGTGATCATTTTAAGATGTGGAGGCAAGCTGGATTTGACCCATAAAGTAATGTAGAGGTCAAAGTCAATATCGGGGACCTATAATTCGGTTTTAATGTTTTACTTTAAAAAGTTCATAGCAGAATAGGAAGAAGTTGATATACCTAATGTAATACATCTCCATAGAATCCACTTTTCAATGACACCTAAATCATCAAAATCGCTTCTATCCAAAAAATGTGGGTTCCCATACGACTTCACACGAGAATGGGTATAATCACGAATGGTATAATCATAATCAAATTTTATTAGCGTACTTAGGTACGCTAATAAAATTTCTATTATTTTGGGAATAGCTCCTGCCTAAACTACGGAACCGATTTTGATGATTAAGGTGTCATTGGAAAGCAGGTGATGTGTAGAAGTGTTTTCATATGTCAATCTCTAATACCCCTCCAAAATGGATTCATAAAAATACAAGTCCAGCTTGCCTCCACATCCTAAAATAATCGCTATGGTATCCCCTAAGCATGGTAAAAATTTCATGCTTTTATCACAATGAGAACAATTTTTCAAATTTCCGCCCAACTAAATAGGCATTACAGTCCACAAAAAATACTAGTTATCTACTTTGTGACTCATACGTTTTTAAAATGGAAAATTATTTGTATAGAATTTAAATTCCTGAATATCCCTCGTGAATGATTAATTACGAGTTAACGCTATCATTTTACTCTGTTTGTTCATCGAGTCTAGAGTGTGAGTATGGTGCTAACAAAACATAGTTCGTCCTCATGATACCACCCGGGACTTGTTCCTCTATAACCTATAACTGACAGAGACGTGGTGTTTGTTGATTGTTACATTTTTCAACTCAAGGATTTCTTCTTTAACTGTAAAAAAAAATGTAACTGTAAAAAATCTTTATTTAACTGTAAGATATGTAACAATACAATGAATTCTGAAGCCAGTGGTAGTAAAAAACTGTGCTACAGACTTCAGAAACTTCCTAACAATTTTTATACAGATTAATAACTTACGAAAAATTTAAACTAATCATACTAATTAAACTAAGGGTTAGACGTGCGTGTGTGCGTGTGTGTGTGTGTTTGTGTATATGTGTGTATGTGTTTGTGAGACCAATTAATACAGGACTTAAAGATTAGTACATGTAAATTTTCTTGTATAAGTATTATAGTATCCTAGAAAAAAGTTTTTCAATTTGATCACAGTCATACCCTTTGAGTAAATTGAGTAATTCAAAGGAGAATGGGCAAATTGGTACAACCCTCCAATAGCGATGAGTTATATGTCCCTGGACAGGTCTTTTCAATTGGAACAATAGTTACTATGACAGCTAAGTTGTAATAGTTGTCCGTTCGGAGTTATAGGTACCTAAAGTTAAACAAATAAAAAAAAATATTTTGCAATTATTATCGTTTATTGGGGAAAATAACAATAATGACGTTGTAGATTACAGTATTCCATAATTATTTACAGAAATATAAAGGGATTACATTGCTTAGATCAAAAAAAAAAACACCTTATTTACCTTACATACTAATATATTATACAAATATTTTTTTTTACATTTACAAAATAGAGTCAATTACATTTTGATTGTTCACAGTTCGTCCACGATAACATCATTTAGGAACACTGCCGGTGCAATAAAGCCTTCATGAATTGCATGTCCTAAATACCAAATAATTGATATAATATGCGCGCATGTACCCATGGTACGCCGTCCTGACAAGCATGTACAGTAGTGTTGAACAATGTTGTTGCTGCCTTCGATTTGGTTACTTTTTATCAAAATGTAACAATAATAAGTTCTTGCCCGGACGTGTCTAGATTGAATGCGCCCACGCAGAAGCCACACTTCTTCATTAATTCCATAATCTGGCAGGTCATCCAGTTGATTTTCTCTGTATATCTCAATAAGGTATAAACCGTTATTAAGATGCTCCGCGCAGTATGATCTTGCCAGTTTTAGCTGGTATGTACCCAAAGCCAGTATCATTATCTGATTTAGGGTGAGCCTTGGGAAGTTTTCAATATTGTGGGCTTCCATCCGTTGAAAATCAACCCTTCGGCTATTCAGGCGCTTTCTCTCGACATATGTGTATAGAAGATTCGGTGAATCCAATGTTTCTCGTATATGACTCAGGAACTCTTCTGCATGTTCATTATCTGTTATCGGTACATGGAAGTGATTTATAATCGCTGCAGCAATTCTAAAGTTTTCGAACATATGCGGCAGTGCCCGATTAAAATATGATTGCCGTAACAGTTTATCATTACGTTTAAACCTGCCGTTCACAACTTCCACTACCCATCGGCACATTGTAATGGCTCGTGATTCGTTTGCCTGTTCCGTAGTGAGCTGGGATTCTCGACGGTCTTTTGTTGGTGGCACGTAATATTCATAACCCCAGGCTTCGATTGCATCCAAGCTGTCTCTGAACCCACGGTCCAAAATGAACACGTCATTTGGTTGAAGCAAATAATGTAAAGGGTGTTCTTCGTCATTCATGATATCCTGCATTATTTGCGCGTCAGTTTTTGTGGCAGCGTACGGCCCCAAAACATCAATAATATAACCATCTGACGATACAATCAAAAATGGCTTTAAAAGATTTCTAAACTTGTGGAGGCTATATGACAGCCGCTGGAATAAGAAGTTACTACTTTTATTGATGTAGACATATGTTCCATCACATATTAGAATTAGTTTGGTATTCTCTTCATTTCCAAAAAGGTTTTTTGGAATGACTAGGTTTCTGTCTAAAAGATTTCTTCTGTCAATGTGATCTAACCCCAAGTGAAGTATTACATATTCATTTGTAAGACATTCACGTGCAATGTTCAAATATCGTTCCAGTTTTCTCCTGGACATATTAAATAATGACGCAAGCCTTTCATCTGAATCTCCTGTACGAAGTTTTGTCAGGTATATACCTAATGCAGTTCTTGGATCTTTGCATCTTTCGCTGAGTGAAGGAGTTTGCTCCAAAATAGAATCGAATTGATCACCATCAAGTCCAACCCAGAAACGCATGTCTTCATTAGACATGGCACCTCTTACATTAAAATTGAACCTCGCTCCACGTGCAATGGTTGCTCGCAGTATGTCGCAAGCATCACTAAACTGGGCTCCAGTAAAATAATTAGTGGTATTGCAAAAATCTGGCAGCTCATCCCAGTTGTTTCCTTCGAGGTGTTCTCTACATACTCTTGCACCGTCGGGGATATACAACTTGTATTCGCACAACATGTGAACTTTTATAGCTTCTGGTATTCGGTGTCGTGTATCATTACCGCAGTTGGAAAAGATACAGTGCCCAGGAGTACTAGGTGCTCTTTTGTATTCAGGAGCGAAAACTTGGTGAACATTTTGTTCATCAGGATCATTGGCTTCTTCCACTTCCGGAACAACACCAGGTAGTCTAACGGCATTTTCAGCTCTCTGCCAACATCGATGACATACGCTTCGTGTGTTATCAAACACAATCTGGAAACAGTATAATTATTTCATTAAAATCGGATTATAATCAAAACCGTTTAAAGCAACATTGTTTAGAATACTATATTGGTTGCATTGATCGAAAACATTTTGGAGAATTATAGGGTTTTTACCGACTCGCTGCAGACGCGGTCATAAATCATTATCAGTGTTTCTATCTCGCTTCTACTTAGGGGTCTTATGGGCTGGCCTAGTTCCGCGTTGTTTTCATGTCGATAGTTAGTATCGATAGAAAATCATTTTTGCGAATATTGAGGTTAGTTAAAATTAAATGTAGAGTTATATTACTGAGACACTTATCTATTACTTTATGAAATGAATATACTAAGATATAACAATATATTTATAAATAAATAATGCAATATTTAAACAAAAAGTCAAAACATTAATGTATATTTTCGAACGTTACACAAATACAACATCGTTTCTTATGTTAATTAGACAACTATGATGGTTATTTAGTGGTCCTCATTACGTAGCAAGTAAGGGTATTTTGCTACCTGAGTCGATGACTCACACATATCGATACCGACGTTGCGCTGCTCCCAACCCTTTATCTGTTATGATTTATGACCGCGTCGGCAGCGAGTCAGTAAAAACCCTATAGTGTAACGTCAAAAAGTGTTTTGAACAATAATAGGTAGGTAACACGGCCACATCTGGCACAGTATAATGGCCAAAGTCTATTAAGATAGTAAAAGTAAACAAAAGTGTCGAGTTTAGGGTCTTGTCTCTGTTTAAGTGCAATAAAGTGTTTACATACATACATACTTCTCAGAAACAAAATACACTACGCGCATTAAAACCAAAGTCTGTTTTTCTCATGTCTATTCATTCAGTTTATTTATCTGTACACAAGGTAGGTACTTAGGTACATAAGACGCACCGTCAAATGTATATATTTATATCTCTAGAAATATGATAAAATACTCACCTCCAATACTGCATGTTGTTGGATGTATGCAGCAAACTCTGGTTGCGCTCTCGGAAGATTATCCGTTAAGACGTGTTGTTGATACCTTCCGCGGTAGAACCCTCGCCGACACATAACACAATTGCGAAAACCTTCCATTGGAGCACAATAGTCCGAGGTCCGATCAATAAGCAGTTCAATAATCCAGTGTGATAGCCAAGTTCAGAAAACAGATCAGAGCACAATGTCCATGTAAATAGCCGGGTCAACGTTATAAGCAGATATCAGTGTCCGAAAAGATTGCCAAGTCAAAGTCGTTAAGAAGTATTGCATAAACAAGAAACGTAACCCTCGCGCACAGTACCAATGAACGACTGTTACTTGACTTACCTGAGGGTCCCAAGTTAGAATACGGACACACCCCCGCCGGGGAGCGGGGGCGAGGTGCGCCCGCGGCTCGCCTCATACCACGACGGTACCCAAAACGCACAAACAAAAGAGATGCAGCTATTAAAAGTCATAAACCATGCTATTATTCTTTGAACTGGCCAGGCGGTACACCTAAAAGTGATTGTGTATACTGAAAATAATACTTACAATAATAAAAACAATGTTGCAATAAAAACTCGCTCATTGTATCGTAACAAATAGCGGCTATTGTTCAACAAAAAGCAAATCAATGTACGAATTACGAGGCACACCAACCAAATATTTATTTCAAAATCCCTTTTTGGAAATGGAGAAAACATTAAACTAATTCTAATGTGTGATGGAACACATGCAGCGGCTTCTCGGGACCTTGACCAGCTCATCGGTGCATCTTGTGTGAGGCCTACCCACTCTGTGTCTTGTCAATGGCTATATTCACGCTTATCGAACTTGCCCTAAGTATAAAAAAAATATTTGTATAAAATATATGTAAGGTAAATAAGTGTTTTTTTTTGGACCTAAGCAATGTAATTCCTTTATATTTCTATAAATAATTATGAAATACTGTAATCTACAACGAAATTATTGTTATTTTCCCCAATAAACGTTAATAATTGCAAAATTTTTTTTTTTTTTTTTATCTTTAGGTACCTATAACTCTGAACGGACAACTATTACAACATAGCTGTCTTAGTAACTATTGTTCCAATTGAAAAGACCTGTCCAGGGACATATAGCTCATCGCTATTGGAGGGTTGTACCAAGGTCCATACATTTTTGCCCATTGTCCTTTGAATTTATTATTGCTGAGTTGTCCTTGGAAATATATACTTAGTCCCAATAGTAAATGGTTATTATAAGTACCTATAGTCAATTAAAATAAGTCAAAGTAGTCAATTACATTAGTTCTTTTAACTTTGCACCTCTTCGCAAAGGAGCAGTCTTCCCCAGAGAAGAATAGGTTAGAAACTTAGAGGGTAGTTCTTTTAAATTAAATAAAAATATCATTTTTATTAACTTTAATTAACTTGATATTTGAATAACTCTATAGCTGAGCGATTTATTAAAATGTATGCTAATGTAGAAAATCGTAAATTCTAAATTAGTCCTTTTAACAAAGTTTTATGGTCTTAAATTTTTCCCAAGATAAGTTTTGAATATATGCTATCTCACCATAGAGATCATATAGCCTTCCCTGCTTTTGTGAATTCCCACTGTTGCCCAATCACTAAACTTCAAGGAGTCATTAACTTTTAGCGTCTTGCTTTAAACATAATGACAAATTCTTGCTGAAATAAACCGATTACTTACAGAGTTATAATCATCACTATCAAATCTTAGATCCGGTAGTTTAAGTATACTCATTATTTATATTATTATCAAGCCTTATGTGTATCAAACACAGACCTATATCGAGATAGACGAAAAGAGCGCTTCGAACTGTATGAGAACCTAGCGTGTCGAATTTTTCGTACCTAAAATGACGTCACGAGCGAGATTCAGTGACAGGAAATCAAGACCGCGCGGAAAACATTCAAAGGCGCGTAATCAAGTAAACAGTAATGTAAATCCGATTAAAATCGATTGTCATTTACGGCATAGGTCTCAAGCGGACTGACTTAAGTCGGACAAAACTGTGACCGTGGATGACACTTTTTACTCGCAAGGTAGGTAAACTTTTACCGTCTATCTCGATATAGGTCTGTGGTATCAAAATTACTGTTTAAATTATTTTTATTTTCCTATGTGTGAAATAAAGTATATTGCATTTGATTGCATTGTTGGTACTCCAAGGGATTTACGACACAAGCGAACACCTGAGTGTAAGCCTTTGAGTGTGTAGCGTGTAATTGGCACATATTTGATACCTCTTTCTACAGCCTTTCCACGAAGCGCATCAAAGGAAACTAGTTGGCCCGAGTGATCCGATGGTAACTTGTGGATAACAGATTTTTCGAATGGATCAAAGTTTGAGTGGAATGGAATCTACCCATAAATATGATCGGCGACAAGTGATTAATTTTTTTCCTGAAGCGTCAATGATACGCAATGTACGGACGGTCGCAACTCAGTTTACCACACGCGTGCACTCTGTACTATTGTGATAAGAGCGGTTTCGCAATGAAAATTGAGTAACCTGATGCGCTGGCCTCTGTACCTCCCGCCAAAACGGAACTTCAACCCGCGTGCATTAAGGCGACTACAGCACCTAAATTACGATTTTATGATGCGAAGATAAGCATGACGCACTGCATTAAATCGAAAGAAAAAACTACTGCGGTAATATTCAGGACATAAACTAGATAAGTAGTTTGCTGAAAACATGATTCAGCACTTTTGGTTCGATAGAAAAAGCTCACAAAGCCACCTCTAAATACCAATATTGTGTATCTTTTAAGCTGTAAAAACGATAGTAAAATGCACACAGGAACTTGAATTTGCTATCAAAATGTTTGTGATTGAACACTCTCGATAAGTAGTTAACGCATTTTTCGATTTAAGCTTTCCATAAATCTCATTTTTCTAACTTTCGAACATGTTTTTACGCACGCACGCTTTTATAGTCCGTAAACTTCGTGTATCGACACGTTCGCATGTGTGCTGCCTTTATCGGGTGCTGTTAGTCGCCTTAACCCCGCGCCTCGCCGCTGTCAGAGTGTGGTGTACATTGCTAGTTTTCGTGTTTTGCACTGTTATCATTGTTTTTTATAGCAAAATGGAATGAATTCCAATAAAACATGAAAACATATTGAAAATTTTCCCGAGTAAAATTTCACTGTAAAATCATTCAGAATGATGGTCTGAGTTCAGTGTTTCAGTTTCTGCTAATCTGTCCCTTACACCTTGTATACACGGCTTTAGGTATCACTCTTTCAACCTCTCGGGTAGTTAATCAGTCCATGAAACTGAACAGCTTCCCCAAAGAACATAGGTCAAAATACGAAAAAAAATTTTGATCTCCCTTACAAAATGCGCTTTAAGCTGATGAAGATTGTATGGGAACTCAAATTTTTTTTTTCGTATTTTGACCTATGTTCCTTGGGAAATTTGTTCAGTTTCATGGACTGATTAACCATTCGAGAGGTTGAAAGAGAGATACCTAATCGTCCTAGTTGTTATGAACATTTTTTCCCAGGATGCTGCATTTTATGATAGGAACAAGCCACTTTGCAAATCGATAGAAGGGACCATAATAAAATATTTGACCCGAGGATAAACGAGATTCCTCCATTTGGAAAAGAGATGGCGCCACTTACTAGATTTTTAAAAAAAAAATCTCAATCCTGAATGGATGCTCCGATTTGCATAATGAAGGTGTCAATCGACAGGAAATTAATTGATTTATTCTAAAAAAAATAAAAAAGCGCCCTAAAATAAATATAAGATAAAAAAAAACTGGAGTAAATATATATAAAGTGTTTTTTTTTTGTATTATCGAAATTTTTTGAACAGTGTGTAAGGAAATAGAAGTTTTTATTTATATACATATTGTCACGCAATCATTTACACGTTTTGCGCAAAAAACCGTTACTCAATATCTTGTCTCGTTACAAATTTATTGAAGAATTACCGCTGTCGTCCGCAAGACTTTGTCCGAGTATAATTCGTTAAAATGAAAATATTTTCTCTTCCCGTCATCCGATGTTTATAAAACTTGTACCATTTTGTAAATCGCTCTCAATCAGTCAATATTCCAGAAATAACATGCCTATTTTAACCTAAGTTAGGTATATATTTATATTAACCTATAGCCAGATAGACGTACGAAATTCTAATGATTGTTTTGTTTCTATAAAGATCCTATAAGTTTACTATTTTTTCTTCAAATCATTCTATGTTCTTAGGGTTGTTATAATTCCCAATATTTTTAAACGAGCAATTCTTTTATCTTATACTTTAAACGAGCTATTCTTGTATATAAATATATATCTATTTTTAGGATCTCGGAAACGGCTCCAACGATTTTCTTGAAATTTGGTATGTAGGTTGATTCGGGGGCAAAAAGTCGATCTGGCTAGGTTTCATTTAAAAAAAATAACCGTGCGAAGCTCGGTCACCCAGGTACTATAAATATATATATATATTTAGGATCTCGGAAACGGCTCCAACGATTTTCATGAAATTTGGTATGTAGGTTGATTCGGGGGCGAAAAATAGATCTAGCTAGGTTTCATTTAAAAAAAAAACCGTCACCCAGGTACTTTTATTTATTTACATTGTGTTGATACTGGCGCCACAAGTGCACCTCATGCATTGATAATTAAACTAATTATCTTCCATTTCAAAGGTGCTGGAAACCCTGAAAATAAGGTCGCTATTAGTATAAAATACCAAAATAATAATAATATTAGGTAAATGTAAAATAGTTTTAGAACTGATATTTTACTTACGTTTTGTTGTCACATTGGCCTTTGCACGTTTTACACTGTAACGTGCAAGGAAAATCTACAGCCACAACGCATTCACAACGCATCGAGTTGCAGCTCAATTTACAGCCACAATTATCAAAAAAGCTTAATTCGGGCCAAATTGGAGTGGCTTTGAACCATAGAGGAGCGGTGCATAAAATATTTACTGTTTTGGGTAAGAATCCGTTAAAAATGTCTTACGTTAGTGATAAAAAGCGAACCGATAAAACAATTGCTTACTTTTTTAGGCCCTGAAATGTCAAGTGCTCTACGGGGCTTCCATGCCTTTACAGGGTGTGATACGACTTCATATTTTAATACAAAAGGAAAAAAAACTAGTT